>JARPMJ010007339.1:0-43875 GCA_033366665.1 Phoxinus dragarum | reverse complement strand
TATGTAGGCATTTGGCCTTGGTGGTAATATTTAAAATGTTATTTTTTGAAGTTAATACTCATTTTTATAATAATGATGAATGATCAATGTATTCCAGGGGTCATACCTTTTGACATATACTTAAGAATACCTGACCATACCCTAAAAATGTCCACATTTTAAAGAGAGTTACTTACATTTGCATGCAGCAGTTAGTGTCCCCAGGGGTCCTTCTCTGTGATATAATTTCTTGTCACATGGTCTTCTTACACAATATTAACAAAATGGCTCATTGAATGGAGGTTACAACACCTTGAGACGTCAGAAATTTGACTTGACTCACATGATTATTTATAAAATTTAGAACAATGGTGTTCCATTTACTTTTATTTACTGTTAAATAGTTATAATGTAAGATTATGCCAAACTAGCTGATAAGGTGTTTTATTGAGAATTTCACCTTTTTTAAACAAGATCAATTATTTGGTACATAGTTTTTACGGCTACACCACATTGACATTTTTGCAATCATCCCCCAAATAATCTCTCAAAATGAGTCTTGGTCCTCAAAACAGAGAATGCATGCAAGAGCAAATTTGCCATTTTTATTTTGAAATGTTAACCCTATTAAATTAAATAAATCATATGGACACAAAAAATGAGCATCACGTCTATGACCCTTTAATACAAATCAAACACTGGGACAAATGTTATTTGATTGATCTAAATTGCAAAGCATTCAGACTTTGGGAGTATAACTGTTAAATGTACACTCAATGTACACAAATGTACAATACCAGTGAAAACTTTGGAAGCGATTAACTAAATATGCATCTAATTTTTGTATCTGATAGCAGACAAAGCATGCCTTCATTGCAAAGCAACATATGAATAAAAATTAAGGTTGATAAGACCTTGAATAATTTCAAGAGTGTACAGACCTGTAATATACAGTAGACAAAGGGTGGAAGCTAACATATAAGATAGTTTAATAAAACACTGTTAGTTTCATAGTTGTAATGACTATTTGATAGTTCATAGTTGTACTTGACTATTGTTATTAAATGAGGAAAATGGTAATAATAAAGGATCCAAACTTTAGACTGATACTGTAGCTTAATTGAATCTAGAGTGATAAACCAGTAATTAAAGGGATCGTTTCACTCAAAAATTAAGATGGTGCCTTCATTTACTCACACTCATGTCATTCCAATCCTGTTTGACTTTCTTTCTTCTGTTTTATGGTCCATATAATGGAAGTCAATGGTCAGCAAAACTGTTTGGTTACCATCATCTTTTGTGTCATACAGGTTATAAAAATAAAAACATAGACAGAACACATCTGAATGGTGAATCAAGGATAATTTTTGACTTGTTCTTTGAAGCAAACTGTCAGATTAAACAAATCGGTTTGAGATCATTTCGCTCAGTTCTTCCAAGCTTCTCCATGTTGTTCTCATTGACGCTGTCTCTAACCTTTGTGTCTCTTTGTTGGCCTTGTGGGTAATGTGTCCCTCAGGAGCTGCTGTTTAAAATTACCTCTGGCACTCTCAACCTCTCCCCATTGACCGTGTGCACAGGTCTCTCTCTTCCATCCTGACCTTGCAGTCCGCTGAAGTACCGGCACTGATGGGCAGTGTAAACATCTCTGCCGCGATCTCCTGCCTAATCCGAAACAGGCCACATGGCAGGCCGAGTGTCTAACGCAGCATTTGTCATGCTGTCAGGCGTGAGATGGGCCAGGGGGAGAGAACGAGGGATGGAAAAGCAGGGATGCGAAAGAAAGAAATAGGACGGCATGAGACTGATTGTGATTTAGGACGAGTCAGATGAAGGAGAGAGGAAGTACATGGTTTAGCTCAGAGGTCTCTTTCCACTGTAGGGCGTCTGGCAAGTGTCACCTGAGGCCTTGTGGTTAAGATCTGCGTGTGGAAGTCTGGCAGAGCGGTTATCTTCTACACAGACCAACCTGTACGCTTTTATCACTTCTGACATGTTTAGGAATTGTTCCATGACATCACTGTAAACTCCCATAGTTCATGGGGCTCTCTGATGATGTGCAGAAATCTTGTAAAATGTTGTTAAACTTGACTAACAATGTCCAACATTGTCTTTATTGACAGGCTGTAACTGTAAATTAAGACATCTGTACATCATCTGAGTTCTGGTGGAAGTCGGGATGTCTTTTCTGTCTTTAATAAGACCGAAAGCTGAGAGTTGCAGCCAAAGGGGATTTTCCATGAATAACAGCTCACATTTGGTTTTTATGATCTTTAAAATCAGTTAAAAAAATCTGGTTGCATCATAAGGAGAATCTTTACATTCACACATTACAAGATATTTAAAATATCATGACAGAGGGACCCTCAGGTGATCTTGGAGTACGACGAAATGGATTGTCTGTTCTTCAGCAAGAACTGGAGGTGCGATTTTAATATCTGTTAACAGTAGTATGCTAGCTAACGCTAGCTTTAAGGGCTAAAATGTTTACACCATCAGCAGGTTAGCTTATAGCGCACGCAGCTTTCTACATTCACCCGGTACGTTCAAAACCGAGGCAATTTCTTCCCAGCTCTTCTCTTTGTCCGTATGGTTGTGGTACATTTATACGTATGTTATACATGAATGTTTGTCATGTTGTTGACAACCACACACACACACACACACACACACACACACACACACACACACACACACACACACACACACACACACACACACACACACACACACACACACACACACACACACACACTCTTTGCCTCTATCCCTAAAACACATTGTCAATGATGAGATTGAAAAGACCATTGATTTATTTTTTGTTATGGTTGGGTTTCATCAATAGCTCCAGATTTAAGTGCATCCAGGGTGTTCTTTCAATAAGGATCAATACTTGACCCTACAAATATTTTTGACATATGTCTATACATTTTCTGCGGGCTTGGTGAAACCCCAGGGGTTTGATATCCTGAGGTTGAGTCTGTAGGATCACTTAAGCATTTCATTAAATCCTCACTGACCCGTCAGATCATTTTATTCCGAGCTAGCAGCTCATCATTGACTGTCTTTAAATGCACAAAAATATTCTGATAAAGGCAAGTCTAGGTGATATTAAATGTGCATGATTTTTTTTTCAACTGACTGTATTTCATTGACTACTTCTCTTAACCAGCGGTAGAGAAGTAAAAGAAATTCGACAATGAAGAGATAAAGATGAAGAGAAACCGTGATGAGTAAAGACCCTCAGGCCTACAGTTTTAGACCAGAGAGCAGAACGTCCCTCTTGTCTCCATCTGCCTTGATCCCATGAGTCTAAATCTAAACTCATCATGTTGCTGACACACCATCAGTTACCCTCTACTTTAATGGCCTTCGGCTCTTGTCCGACCAATAGGAACCGGAGCAGCGTGATCTGAGACTGAGGAATAAGCTAGTGAGTCATGTGCACATCCAGTGAAACCATCACGCAAAGCTAATCGCTCATGACTGAGAGTGATGGATGCTGAGGAACTATGGGAAGGAAGGCCAGTCTTTCTAATTGTGCTTAAGGTGTTCACTCTTGTTCCTTGTCATTGTAGGACATAGCTGCTTAACTCTGATGCTTAATGGAGGTCTGCTGAATTTAGAGTCCACTGTTCATATGATGATGGAAAGGTGCTTAACTCGGACGTCTTTTGAATCTAGAACATTGAGAAATGGACTGAGGGGTTGAAATAGGATAGAAAGTAAGCTGCATAAATGCTTTTCTTATTCAGTATTTGTGTCTTGTTTCCCCAGTACAAACATATAAACACTCTTAAATGAAGATGCATTTACTTCAGAAGAAAAATTATATTAGATGTTGTCTTTTTTTTTTCTTTTTCTGAAAGATTTGTCAAAATGAAGTAGTTTTTGCTTAAAACAAGAAAAAAGTCTGCCAATACACTAAGAAAAAATAGTTTTCTCTTTAAAAACATTTTTTGGCAGATATTTTGTTTCTCAAGTAAATTAATCTTGATCTAAGCCTGTTTAAGTATTTGTACTGGAAAACAAGACACAAATACTAAGTGAGATTTATTTATTTTAAAAAAAAAATTGTTGTTGTTGCAGTGAATTTACATTATGAAAATCAGGAATCACTTGTGTTCACATGCACAGTTATTATTCATAAATTGGTTCACCTTGATGAAATACAGTGTGAATTTTACGCAATGCCAAAAGTCCAGCCAATCAGGCTATTTACAGTACATGCAGACATCTTAAGGGTACAGTATCAAAACCAGTTTAATTATGAGGCTCATTGAAAGGTTGGGAAATTATAATTCAGTGTTCTTTTTTTCTTAATTGTTTTCAAGACACTTTGACTACAATTAATTTGCATTTAGAGGACAAAATAAGATACAGCTTCGTTTAAGTGTTTTTAAAGGCAAACAAACCACAGCTGCGATATTTTCAGTCGAATCAATCCATGAATTCTGTATAGTTGTATCTGCACATTGAGTTGGGATAGGAGAGAGTATTTTTACATTAAAAAACAAAACAATTACATGTCACACTTCACTTATAATGTTGACCTCTTCTTTATAAATGTGTTTATGGGTGATACTCAGACTTTGAATATGATTTTATTTATAGTGGTTACTGTAAATAGTTGTTCTCATTCCGTTTTATTGTCAGTCTTGTTGTGACTCATTTGTTCAGGGTGTCAGTGCTCTGTATTGAAGAGTTTTGATTAGACTGAGCTTATAGCAGAGATCCACACACTGTGTGACAGAGACAAGCCCCACAGGAAGGCCCTTTCGACCGCCAGTGGAGATCCTTACAATTCTGTCTGCCTGTATCTTTTTCTCTTTCTCTATCACTGTCTGCTTCTTTTTTTTTTCTGTCTGATGATGAGAAAAACTCAGGATGACGGTTTCATAAATCCACAGTCATGGCTCAGTTCTTTTTCACTGTCTCTTTGGGTGATTGCCATCTGAATTTAATTCCTGGTTGAGGAAGAACTTTATTCTTTTTGCAAGAGAATGAAAAGAAAGGAAATAATCTTATAATACAGGAAGTCATATAGGAACAAAAGAGTATGGAGCAGGGCTGCACAGCAGGGGTCTGCTGGTAGATGTTGTAATTACACCATCGTATTCTTCAAACAACATATTCCTGCATTGGCGGTTAGAGTTAGGGTCTAATCTGAATTTAGTTTTTTTTTTAGTCTGATAAAATGTGTGTACAGTCATGTGAAAAAATAAAGTACACCCTTTTGAATTTCAAGACATAATAAAAATCATTTGGTCCTTAGCAGGTCTAAAAATTAGGAAAATACAACCTCAGATGATCAACAACACATGGCATATTACACTGTCATTATTTATTTAACAAAAGTAAAGCCCAAATGGAGAAGCCATGGGTGGCAAACTAAGTACACCCTATGATTCAGTTGCTGGTAGAGCCACTTTTAACAGTAATAACTCAAAGGAATCATTTTCTATATGACTTTATCAGTCTCTCACATCATTGTGGGAGGAATTTTGGCTCACTCCTTACAGCACTGCTTCAGTTCATTGAGGTTTGCTTGTATTTGTTTATGCACAGCTCTTTTAAGGTCCCACAGCATTTTTAATCGGTCTGAAGTCTGGACTTTGACTGGGCCAGTTTAACAGCTTGATTCTTTTCTCGTTCAGCCATTCTGGTGTAGATTTTCTGGTGTGCTTGGGATCATTGTCCTGTTACATGGCCCAATTATGCCAGATGGCCTCACATTTGACTCTGGAATACTTTGGTATACAGATGAATTCATAGTTGATTCAATGACTGCATAGTTGACTCAATGACTGCAAGGTGCACAGTTCCTGTGGCTCCAACACAAGCCCAACTCTCCACCCCTGCACCATGCTTGATGGTTTTTCTGTGTTGTCTGATTTTCTGTGTTTGGTTTTCTCCAAACGTGGCACTGTGCATTATTGCCAAACATCTCCACGTTGGTCTCGTCTGTCCAAAGGACATTGTTTCAGAGGTCTTGAGGTTAGTTCAGTTGCAACTTTACAAATGCAAGCCGTGCTGCCATGTTCTTTTTTTATAGAGAAGAGACTTTCTCCTTGCAACCTTTCCAAACATGCCATACTTGTTCAGTCTTTTTCTACTGTCTTGAGCTTTAACATTTAGCATGTTAACTGAGACCTGTAGAGACGTAGCTCTTGGGTTTTTTGTGATTTCTCTGAGCAGTGCACAGTCTGATCTTGGTGTGAATCTGCTGGGCAGTTGCCAATCTTCCCAGGAGTGGACGCCTGGGAAGATTGGCAACTGTCTTGACCGTTTTCCGCTTGTGAATAATCTTCCTCACTGTAGAATGATGGACTTCAAATTGTTTGGAAATGACTGTATAACCCTTCCTAAATGGCAGCAAAAATGGCTTCTCTAAGATCATTGCGGATGTCTTTCCTCCTTTGCATTCACCTGAACACACACCTGAATGCTCTAGAGCAGCAAACTCCTATGGAAGCAGTAAGGGTGTACTTAGTTCTTCACCCATTGCTTCTCTATTTTGGCCTATGTTAAATAAGTAATGACACAGTGCAATATGTCATGTGTTGTTGTTCATTTGAGTTGTATTTACTTTATTTTAAGACCTGCTAATATTTGATTGAAAATATTTGTATACTTTTTGGGGGATTAAATAATATTTAGAGCTGTCAAAATTAACACTTTCATTTTTTAGATACATTGTTTACTGTTTAATGCAAACTTACTTAATGGGATTCTTGGCATTCTGTCTGTGAAATGGCTTTCTGTGAACACACACCTAAAATGATCGCACAAACAGCACTGCAGAACCACATTTAGTGCTCTTTTGCATCTTAAAGTGCTTGAACGGTCAAACAACACAGTTTTGGCGAGTTTCCTCGCCAGCCCTGTCTTACATGAGTTTAAAAACTCTGAACTGACTGTAATGATTTGAGATAAATCGGATGTGTCAGGTCTGCATCGTGTGTCAGGTCTGCTGCAGTTTATTGGCTATTGCTTAGGCCTAATTGATCAATATTTCCAAATTGGTTCGTCTGTAGTAGAGCATTGGATAGATCATGGATCAGAGCACAATGTCCTCTCTTTCAGTTTAACATGGTGCTTTATTAAACTTGTTTATCTGTATTCATGCCCATGAACGGTTATATATTAGGATCATTCTACTGGATTATGAAGTCATGCTCCTCTGTTGGGCTGGTTGTTAGACGTAATTGACTGAATGGAGTGGAGCAGCACACTGGCTGTCGCTCTAAACAGCTGGAGGTCTGGAAGAGAACCGTGTTTCCTTATAGTTGCGTTGAAAGCAAGGCCCGAGGGGCAGCCCTGGGGGCTTTTATCCCGGTAGATCCTGAGCTTTAGTAGGCAGTGGAGAGTGAGTTGAGGGTTTGTGAGAATGTTCAGGTTTGAATGAAGACCCAAAGATGAGTTAGGCTGAGCACACTGCTACTGACTCCCTGCTGTACTAAGGAAAGTCTTTTTTCCTTATTAGTCATGCGTGCTAAACCAAGCAACATAATTAAATACACAATTAAACAATTCTACATACACAAGTAAATCAAAACAGATGGAGGTTATAATATATATTTATTTATATATACACTGAACAAAATTATAAACACAACGCTTTTGTTTTTACCCTCATTTTTCTTGAGCTGAACTCAAAGATCTAAGACTTTTTCTATGTACACAAAAGGCCTATTTCTCTCAAATATTGTTCACAAATCCAGTGTTGGGGAAGCTACTCTGAAACTGTAGTTTGACAAGCTACAAGCTACTCGTAAGTTAAAGTAGTTAAACTACAGTCAAGCTACCCTTTTGGAAAAGTAGTTAGCTACACTACAAGTTACTATCAAAAAGTAGCTAGCTACATTGAAACTACTTTTGATTTTTTTGAACAACGTATATTATAAATAACTGAATAATAAGTGTCTGAGGAATGTTTTAAGTAAAATATTTAGTGTTTAAAACAATGCAATACATTATGATTTCAAAGAGTATTGTTTTATTACACACTACACTCAAATATATCAGACTGTTTGTCAAAAGTGCAAAATTGCAACAAATATGAACTTGGACAAATAAGGCCATGGGTAATTAACATTAGTTGTTTCTCAACTAATGAGATTTGTAGTCAATTAATTAAAACTCAGATATCACACACCAATATCTGAGTTTGAATTATTCTGAAATATTGATTATTACCTCATTTGTCATGTGTGGCCATAGGGTCGCACAACATCGCTCTGCTTAGACAGTGACATCACTATTTTGGATTTACCAAAGTGTGTGTATGTGTAAAGCTTATGTTAATGTTATTCATACCTACTCACAAATAACCATCAAAAACAAAGCCGGCTGCAATGAATGTCTGTGCAAAACAGCTTTTACTACAAACACTTCCACACAAGAACATTGTTATCACACAAGAACATTTTGATAGAAAACAAAAAATATTTAAAGTTTTAAATATAGGCCTACTGTAGATAAAATTTGAATAAATAAAATGGAACACAACTATCATCACACAACACCCCTGCGCTGGGTGCGCCCCTCCCCCTATAACTGTTCTGTCTCGCGGAGGAGCTGATTTGTGTGCATCTGTGTGAAACACGCATAGGAAAAAAAGAACGACAGAACGGCTCCCCTCCAGCCGCGACTCGGCTCCCATCGTTCATGTTTATGAGCTGTTCAATAGAATCGGTTCGTTCGCGAACGTCACAACTCTAAAAGAAGAAGAATATCCTGGCATCGCGCTGATTCGCGCAGGCTCGACAAAACGCAATGTAGCTTTTGCTCGCGCTACACCGCTACTTGCTGCAAAAAGTAGTTAGCTACTGGAAAAGCTACACTGTTTAAAAAGCAACTGAGCTACTGCCAAGCTACTGAAAAATGTAGTTAAGTTAGTAGCGTCGCTACTTGTAGTTAACTACTCCCCAACACTGCACAAATCTGTCTAAATCTGTGTTAGTGAGCACTTCTCCTTTGCCGAGATAATCCATCCACCTCACAGGTGTGGCATATCAAGATGCTGATTAGACATTGCACAGGTGTGCCTTAGGCTGGCCACAATAAAAGGCCACTCTAAAATGTGCAGTCCCAATCTCAGAGAATCCTGAACATAATGTATCATGGTTTTCACAAAATATTAAGCAGCACAATTCTTTTAAACATTGATAATAATAATAAATCTTTCTTAAACAACAAATCATCATGTTAAAATTATTTCTGGATCACGTGACACTAGCTGAAGACTGGAGTGATGATGCTGAAAATTCAGCTTAGTATATTTCTTAGTATAAATCTAATGTAATGTTTAAATAGAAAATTGTTATTTTTAATTGTAAAAATGTTACTGTTTCCCCTGTATTTTTAATCAAATAAAATCAGTTTGGTGAGCATAAGAAACTTCTTTAAAAAAACATAAAAACATCTTACCGACCCCAAACTTTTGACTTGTACTGTATGTAAATTATACTTAAAAAAAGAACATAATTTTTTTTCAGAGTATACATTTATACATGAAAGTGTACAGTTTTCTTTATATTTTAGAAACGAGGCAACCAATTTTTCGTATGTTTACCTCCGATTTTATTCAGTCGCAGTATCAGCGGAGAATCATCTGAGGTCAGTGAGAGCTGTTGCCCACCTGCACGGTTAAAGGCATTTAAAACTATTGATGGAAGGCAACAGGTCTGAAAATGTATGCGGCGTGCTTGAGGGAGGCAGCAGACTGGAATTTACAAAGCGTCGTGTCAGAGCCTCTGACACCCAGACAGCTGCTGTTTGCTGTGCAGAAAAATAACAAAATATTCCCCTAAACCTTCTTGAAACGCTGTCAGTTTTTTTTTCCTCCCTCACTCTCGCAGGGTGCTTGACGTGCCCCTACTCCACTGAAGTGTGAATAAGTGAGATGTAAACTGTGTTTAACTCAGAGTTCAGAGTCAGCTTCTGCATCTGAGCCGGAGGAATGGAGCCGATCATACAGCAAACGCTCATGTCCAGTCATGAAACCGTATTCTGGGCTGAAGAGGAGACAATTATGAATAGCGTGTTCATAATGTGGTGTTTTGCTGGGAGACACAGAATGTTTAGTTGAGAATATATCATTCCAACTAAACTGTAGACTCCAAATGTATAATATAAGAAAAACATAGTAAAAATGTGTTTTCATTGTGTGAACACCAGGAATAACCAACTTTTCAATTCATATTACGGCGGTTACACTTTATTTCGATTAGACATTCTACTATTAACTACAGTTTAAATAACTTTATAACTGCATGTAAAATAACTCATTAATTTGCAATTACATGTCAACTGCCAGTCATTAAAGTATTATTAGACTGTTAGGATTAGTATAATAATTTGACATGTAGTTGCAAAGTTACTTTTGGTCAGTAATGTCTGTTGGGGAGCATCAAAGTAAAGTGTTAGCAGATATTGAGCAGACGGTCTACTATTACTGGTTGTTGACATGTAGTTGTAAAGTTACTTATACTTAGTAGAATGTCTAAACTGTTCAAAAGTTTGGGGTTGTATGATTTTTCTGATTTTGAAAAGTCTCTTATGCTTACCAATACTGCATTTATTTTATCAAAATGCAGTAAAACAGCATTACAATATAATAATAAAAAAATACAATATAACCGTTTTCTGTTTTATTATATTTTAAAATTTAATTTTTTCCTGTGATGCAAAGCTGAATTTTCAGCATCATTACTCCAGTCTTCAATGTCACATGATCCTTCAGAAATCATTCTAAAATGCTGATTTGATGCTCAAGAATTATTTCTTATTATTATCAATGTTGAAAACAGTTTTTAAGGAAACAGTCATACTTTTTAAAATTCTTTTGATGAATAGAAAGTTGAAAAGAACAGCATTATTATATATATACATATATAAATATATATATATTTTTTAACAATTTAAGTCCTTACGGTCACATGATCAATTTAATGTATCCTTGCTTATTAAGTGTCAGTTTCTTGCAAAAAAAAACCCCACAAACAAACTCTTCTTTATATAAATTATAGTAAGCAGTACAATTCCCTGTGTATAATTTTACTAAAACATACAAATATATAGTTGTGTATATATACAAAATGATTTGTTTTTATTAATATTGTATGTTTGTTTTTCAGGTACTCTACTTGTACGGAGCAGTAGCGATTCTGCTCTTGGACCTCCTCAGATGGAAGATGTGAATGGCAGAGCCATGGTAAAACCGCAATGATACACTCAAAACACATTGAGAGTGCTGATCTCGTCACCACATAACAATATAAAAGCTACAAACTATTAATATAGATTACCATCATGTCTATAATGCAATCTGCTATAAATACTTCCAACCTGATGGGCCGTGCTGGAAACATCAACAGCTAAGCAGGACATACAGGTGGTGTCCAACTCACACGGCTGTTAAAAGCGCCTCATTGCACCCTATTGATCTTATAAGAGGTGTTTTCATGCTGGGTTTTGCTATCCAGCCATCGTGACTACATTATTTAAGCTGATTTACACACAATAACCAGTTGGAACCAAACTGGTCTAAGCTGTTTTTTAATGTGGCAAGCTGTTATTTTTCCAAATATAAACATTGGCATACATAATGTTTAGTTACAATGTAATTACAATATATAATGTTAAAGCTACAAAACTGTGTTTTCTAAGCCACGAGTGGTGTTTGGTGTTGTTGTTGCCAGACACACATCACCTTTAAAATAATATTCAGCTGAAAACATACTTAAACCAAAAGGTTCTCAGTGCATTGTAACTTCTTCTTAATGAGGAAGGGTTTTGTTGTTGTTGCTGGTTGTTTTTCCAGAAGGTCTTTGTCTCAAGGTTTCCATTAAGGCTTCCAGACTAAAACCAGCAGCGAGACATCGATTCACTATTTTGTGTTCTTTTATAAGCATCCCACCTCTTTTGTTGCATTTTCATTCATTTAGTCATTTTTTCCCTCCTTCTCCCTCAATAAAATGCTCATCTAGAATAGCCCCAATGTTCTGATGAAATGGCATTTGAGCAGAGCTGTATCGCTACAGTGTGTTGGATGCATTTATGGAGCTTTGTGGAGTTAGTGAAGTATGGCCATTTGTTTCTCTCTTGCGTGCTCTCTCTCCCCCCTGGTCTGCTTAATGGACTGTCTCGCTCTCCCCCCGCCTGCTTAATGGACTGGCTCAGAATAGATGGAGTTTTTTATGATTACCACTCTGCTCATTCAGAGCCTTTTATTGGAGCATCGTGGATGGCTTTAATGTACTTCACCTCTCTTTCTTTCACTCCTCTCTGTCTGTCCTCATTCTCGCTCTGAATTTCATTTTTTTTGTGTCTTTCTATTTTGTTTCTTTTTGCTTTATTCTTTTTTCTGTACCTGACCACAGGTTTACAACCAGTTGTTTGTGGGTTTTTAGTGTGTATATATATGTATATGTTATACTGTTGTTTGGCTTTGCTATATCAGTTTTCTTCTTCTGCACCTTCAGTCAGATTTAAGGCCTATTTCACACCAAGAGTGATTGGACAAAAATGACACACATCAGACTATGTTTGGAAAATGTTTGTGTTTAATATCTTGGCCAGTGTTATTTTAGTTTTATTTATATACTATTATTATGGTAATACTTTACAATAAGGTTTCATTAGTTAACATTAGTTAACTACTTTAGTTAACATAAAGTAAGAATGAACAATATGTCTACAGCATTTATCAATCTAAGTTAATTTCAATGTTTAATACATAATTCAAATCAAACGTTGTATTTGTTAACATTAATGCACTATGAACTAATATGGAACGACTTTTTTATTAACTAACATTAACAAAGATGAATAAATACTGTAACAAATGAACTGCCTATTGTTATTTCACGTTAATTAATGCATTACCTAATGTTACAAATGAGATCTTATTGTAAAGTGTTACCATTATAATTCTTATTATTTTTTTATTAGTTTTTTAGTTTTAGTAATACTGTGGGCTTTTGTCATATTTATTCTTAATATTACTTCATTACTAAATTACATTTTTGGGATTCAACTTAAATTTATTTTAGTTAAGTTGTTCCAAATTTGAGCAATATCGAAATATCAGGGATTTATTTATTGTTGTTTTATATTAAGAATATATAATAGTATTACTATTAGAATTATTCTTAAAATATTTGTTTATAACATATTTAGCAGTATTTAAATTTGATCATTTAATTTTTTTCTAGTTTTACTTTAGATATTGTTATATGTGAGATCTTGTTCCTTGCCCAAAAGCCAACAATATAGCATTCTGTTCTTTGAGGGTCTTACTGGAGCTGTTTGCACACTAACAAGTGTAGTTTCAAGATGATAATTCAAAAGACTTACAGTATATCTTATTTTATAAGATTGATATCCTTATTTTATAAGGAGTTTTTTTTTGTTATATATATTGCAGAAAGGTTACTTCTTCACCAAGCATATTTTTGCACTATCTGAAGGGGTATAGAAAATTATATATTTTTCTTTTTAACATGTTGTCAAACTGAACTTTCTCACTCTGCACAAATAGGCCATTACGTGTAGTAGTAGTTGAGTGACGGATTTAAGTGGCCGACAGCATGCTGGTAATTAATTAGTGTTTTCTCTGTTACTCTGAGTGGGTCTGACTCCTGTGTATGATTTATTGAGGGTTCTGTTCTCCATGGCTGTTATAAGCCGAGATCAGAGCAGAGGCATTCCTGCAGTATCAAGTGGCACTGAGCGGCTTTCAGATCATTTATGTGTCTGATGAGAAACGGTCATTTTGTCTGCACACCCTCAGACGGGCAGGAAACCTGCGGCACGACACCCAACTTCAACACAACCTGACATACAAAGCCTCAGTACCAAGATGGATGAGGTTATCCCTTTCCTCCGGGGTCGGAAGACCCCCGAGCGTCTTTCACCCCCAGCTCTCCCTGCAGGGTTAAGGGAACTCCCGCTCTTCCCCGGCGACAGGAATGTGAAGCGGACAGCGGAACCTCAAGAGTATAATGTGCTCACGCTCGCACACCTCTATCAGTGTTCCGGAACGCTCCACAAACATTGCCAAACAGAGACTCTTCCTTCCTGCAATTTGATTCCAGTGCTTCGGCCTCGGTCTCTGTCCGCGAGACCTTTGTCGTCTTCCCTTTGTTGTTTTGGCCTTCTTCCTTAGATATTCATTACACATTAAAGCATTTTTCTTGGGTGCCCTCACACCTGCGGCCGTCCCCGTTTCCTTTTCCCTTATGCTGCTCCGCGCTTCCTTCATCTCTCCCCTTCATCGCCTGTATATCATTTAGCAGCCGGCTGGCTGACTCCTGTGTTTTCATTGTATTTAAGAAGCTTTATTTCCTGCAGGGCTTACAGCACCTGTGGCACATCAGAGATTGAGGTTCTCTGCTCTCTTTCTGTCAAACACACAAACTCATAGACGTATCGCCTTCACTGAGACACACACATAGATAATAGGTTTTGCAGTGGAATATGGAAAAACATGATTTGGGCCAGATGGTGGGCTGCTGCTTGGACAGTTTCGCCTTGTTTGCACTTGTTCTGATGTGGGAGAGGGTAGTCTTGCATTGCTAGACTTTTTGATTATTAACATAAAGGTCCACATTGCAACAGCCAAAATCGGCCCACTTAGACAGGAAGAGATCATCTGACATGTAAAGTGACCAACCACAGTTTTTTATTTATTATTTTTTAACCAGCCTAGATTGAACAAAGCGAATAACCAACGCATTCTCATCCTAGGGCGTCATATACTGACACTTTTGACAAATCGTCTACATCCAACGCACATGGCACCCTTTAGCGTCAATATGACACGCACAGAGTTTGGTTTGGTTATGGTTGGGTTTAGGTCTGGGGTAGGGTTAGGGTTAGACCGCTAGGAGGCGCCTTCTGGCCCATTTCTATCTGCGTCTCATATTGACGCTAAAGGGTGCCATGTGCGTTGGATGTAGACTATTTGTCAAAAGCGTCAGTATATGACGCCTTGGGATGAGATCGGGCTGGAATAACGAATTGGGGTCAGTACGATTATTATTATTATTTTTTTTAAAGAAATTCATACTTTTATTCAGCAATGATGCATTAAATCGATCAAATGTGATAATAAAGACATTTAAGTTTTATGATAAATATGATTAATGAAGGGATCATGTGATATTGAAGGCTGGAGTAATGGCTGCTGAAATAGCTTTGTCATCACAGGAAAAAACGTACCGCCCCCAAATTTTTGAATGGTAGTGTGGCAGTTGTATATATGAAGAGTTCAGATGCAAAAGCCTCTAAGTGCCATCTAGAATTTTCTTCTAAAAAATTATATGGCAATGAAAATGACCTATTAATTGTCATTTAAGTGAAATTACTGAACTTAAATATACGAGCTTGATAATAATGATCATTCTAGAAGAAAATTTAAGATGGCACTCTTCATATATATTTTATAGAAGAACATTTCTCTAAATAAGAATTTTCACCTATACATCAGGTATACATGCTTAAAACACCAAACATCGGCTAAGTCCGAATACTTACAAATGCTGCCTTTGGAGGACGCATTCCAAGGTAGGAAGGCATCAAGGCACGTCCGAATCCAATAACTTCACTTCCTGTCTCCTGAGATACCTTCACCTGATCGATTTTTACATCTGATAGATGTATACTTTGCTGCCTTTGATATCCCAAAATCCTATGCGTTCCATTCGGTGACTGTTGGGCTACAAAAATAAAGATGGCGTCTGACAGTTGCGGTTGGTGGGCAGTTTGTGTGTAAATGAACTTTTTTGACCAACGGTTTCCACTTCTGATGTCATTTCTAGTGAGAAATTACTACTGTAGTAATTAAATATTCACTTAGTTTTCACCAAAGCTCGCTCTTATTTTGCTGTATATCATTAAACCTGTACGCTTTCGAGACGTACCTTCCTGCACAAACGCTGCCTGCAAAGTCATTGCCTGATAGGGCAGCGAGGCAACAAGTCAGCTGACTAAGTTTTTGGACTCAACCATCGACAAGCCACAAGATAAACACAAGGGCTATATATACACAAGGGTTAATGAGACTAACAAGACACACAAGGGAACAATCAGGGACTAATCAACATTAAAAACTACAAAGGCCTACAAACATGGCACAGAAACAATAACACATAAAACAGTAAGTACATGTAGTTTATTATTATTACTCAGTACTTAAATGCATAATGACACTCTAAGACAGACACCTTAAAAAACCCACAAATGTAGATCATTCATAAATTCCTTATGTAAATTGTTGGGGAAAATTAGCTTAGCAAGGCGTCTCTGCAATCTTGTTTCAAACTGTGGTTTGGGCCGTGTGGGCAGATAGAGCACTTTTCCACCAGTTTAATAACTGGGAACTGTAATCTTGTAAGAACAAAGTTTCAGTCTGCTCTCACCGCTTTTGTGTGCAGTTCGAAAGTGTCATCTGAGTCTATTTTGAAGAGTATTCATTGCAGACTACTCCTGTGCACATTCCTGCACTGTAGCAAATGGACCACAAACCATCTACCGTCATTTCTCACATTATCTAAATCCACTGTAAAAATCATAGTTTTCAATTTAAAATCAGAACTCTAGAGGATGGAGACAGCAGATAAGGTTTGTAACCTTGGAAACTGTCACTTGCGAATATATTTCTACAGATATTAGTCATGAGAGACAGAGATTCCGCTGGGATATATTTGTCCTGTGTGTCCTAGTCTATTTTTATACCCGCAGAACGTTAAAGTCCCTTAAGAACCAATTAGACATGTGGATTTGTTTTTATCTTTGCTGGTTGTTATGTTGGTGGTCCGAGTGTGAACCCAGGGACCTCACCCTGCAGTCCCACTGGCCAGCTCAGTGTTTCCGGGAGGGTCAGCCGGCACCGCACACCTCTCATCTGGGATTAGAGTGTTCACTTGTTGGGGTTCATATACCTTTGTGGCACAGAAGAAGTCCAGTGTCCACTGGATAAGCACACTTTATATGTTACTTTAGTTTTAGTTTTTTCTTTGTTTTGTTAATTAATAACACAAAGGTTCACATTGCAGTTTCTTTATAGCCAAGATCTGATCCAAGCTTAAATTTTGTGAAAATCTGCACACTTAGACAGGAAGAGATCCTCTGATATGTTAAAGGGATAGTTCACCCAAAAATTAAAATTCTGTTCATTTACTAATCCTCAAGTTGTTCTAAACCTATATGAGTTACTTTCTTCTGTTGGACACAAAATAATATATTTTGAAGAATGTTGGTAACCAAATAGTTTTTGGTCACCATTGACTTTAATAGTATTTATTTTCCCATACAATGGAAATCAATGGGGACCAGCAACTGTTTGGCTACCAACATTCTTCAAAATATCTACTTTTGAGTTCAACAGAATCTCATACAGGTTTAGAACATGAGGGTGAGTGAATGATAATATCATTTTCATTTTTGGGTGAACTATCCATGTAAGTGACCAACCACAGCTTTTTTTATTTATATAATACTCTTCAAAGTTTATAGCTTTGTTTTGGAGAAATTAGTACTTTTTTTCAGCAAGGAAGGGTTAAATGTATCAAATGTGCTTACAAACTTAATAAAAAAAAGAAAGAAAAGTTTTTTGATACATGGCAGGGGGAGAAGTGAAGTTCAGAAAACTACTTGAAAGATATTACCCGCTAGCAAAAAATTCACCAACAGTTTTTTTTAATTGCAAAGCACCAAGCCATCTCACTTTACCAGATAATGACCACTTTTCCACTCCTGTATCCAGCGGGATTAGTAGCACTGGTTCAGCTCTTACAGCACTCTCTTGAACAGGGGTCGGGGACCTTTTTTTTACTAAAGAGACCATTTTCATTTTTGGTTAATGCATTTTTCCAAAAGAGCCACAGCAAAATAATAATAACAATAATAAAAACTTATATATAATTAAAAAAAATATTTCAATAATAGTACATTTATTAGGGTCAAATATGCAACAAACAATAAATAAATTGAAATATGGAATTAATTGTGCAGTGCTTCCACTGTGAGGTTAAGTTATCACCTGGGTCATATAAATCCTCTTTGTGTGTGTGTGTGTGTGAGAGAGAGTGAGAAAGAGAGCGCGAGTGGGAGAGAGAGGGAGTGAGTTAAGGCCAATTTATACTTCTGCGTCGGGTGCGCGCAGTAGGTACGGCGTAGCATACGCATAGACGTGTACCATATGCCGTACCCTTCGCCGTACCCTGACGCGCACCTCCTCAAAAATGTAACTACACGTCGCGACGACGCGGACCGCAAGATCTGTGATTGGTCGGCTTGGTAGCATTGCGTTTCCTCCTACGCGTTTCCGGCGTGTTCTTCTGCACCGCCCGCCATTTTTAAATTCAGAAGTTCTGTAAATTCAGAAATTTCACTAAAATTGACTGTTTTTCCAACTCGATAAGCTCCAGCTCCAACATGATCCTCTCTCTTTCAATCGCCATTGCTTGTAGTAGCCAAATCAAAACAGCCACGAGGAATCTATACACAGTGGAACATTCAAACCCGCCCCCGCCAACTAGCGTTTCAGCGATGTAACTGCAGAGCAACGCAGACATAAACGCAGAAGTATAAATGCTCACGACGGCGTCGCCTACGTGCGTAGCCTACGACGTACACTACGGCGTACACCCGACGCAGAAGTATAAATCAGCCTTTAAGAATAATGCGCAGTGTTTGCGCGTCAAATACGTTTAATAAATTTTCGCTGCAGTTTAAAAATAGTTTTTGCCATTTCCAGCTTCAATCTGAGTCCATGATCGCCTAAGATTGCTGTCGTGACACTCGTGAACAGCATTGAACATGCACTTTGGCCGGTACAAACTTGAAATTTATTATTATTAAAAAATGTTAATTTCATTAACTTCGGTAGGTAACACAAAGTTATTGTAATTGGCTGCTTTTCTGCAGAAAGCTGATCTCTATTGATGTGTTAATTTTATTTTTTTGTCTATTATTGGTAAAGGGTGCGAGACCTGGCGGGCCACATGATTTTTGTCAAAGAGCCAGGCGTGACTCCCGAGCCCAAGGTTCCTGACCGCTGATCTAGAATATCAGTAATGCTGAGTGACCGGCAAAGTCGATCCCCACACATATCATCTCAACTTCCTTTCACTGTGTAAAACCTGAATGAAGAAATATGGTAGTATTAGTTTCACGTTAATCTCAGCCATGAAATTCAATGTGTTGATGTCACTGGAGTGGTAGTTCTAGACCGCAGGTGACATTCTGACCTCAGCTCACACAGAAAGACACAATGCAATGCTTAACATGCAAATAAATCAGTGTAGGGGTGGAAGATATGACCAGTTATGATGAAATTTTTTTATATTACGATTTATAGTATAATAATATTTATAATATATATATTTTATATGGAGCTTGATGGATACAAAGAAAAATACAATTATTATAAATCAATGAGTAAAATCTGGAATAAACTCTGAGGCACATTTGAAGTAAAAAAGCACTATACATAAAATGGCGTTATATTAATGTGTCAAGTTGCAAACTTCTACGGTATGTGACTTGGCAAATTACTGTCAGGGTATAAACCTGTCATACTGCTCAGTCCTACATCAGTGTGTTTGTGGTCGAGTGTGTTTTCCCCCCAAAACTAGTTCAGTTCATCCGATTTCATTAGTTAAGGTTACAGTGATGGGTAGGTTTAGGTATCAGTGTTTGGTGTAGGCACTCAGTGATTGACATGACCAATGAAAACTTTAGGCGAGTGCGTTTTCTTGCGTTTGTGACGTCAACGCCTGACTTCTACCTGATTAGCTTGGCCTCTCGCTGTCTTACACTCCTGTATGTACTGTGAACTCTCACACACTCTCTGCTCTCTCACATGCTTCGTTAAAATGACACTCAAAAGGGATACATGATCTCAAATTAAAACGGCTCTGCTTTTAATCCAGCAGCCTCTCATTCACAAACCCCCAATTAACATCAATTTCTCTGTCTCGCTTTCTCCCTCTCTCGCTCTCCCTCTTTCTCTTTCAGCCTATTGGGTGTAATTAAACTGGCACTTTTCATTGATGAAGGCTTATGTACAGCTGGAGGAGATACGTGTTTGTGTGTGACAGAAAGAGTGAGAACCTGAACAAAGAAACCTAAGAAACGTGGCGGGAGACCATTACTGGGATTTTCACTTCTCGTTTATGTCATTCCCAAGTTAACAAACTATGCCCACGTGTTAGACACGGAGTAGCTTTTACAGTTGTGCAGCAGACTAACATTTTTCTTGGTCTTTAGAAAGCATAGAGCTCAATGGTCTTTGTAACGTTCACATGTTGGCACTGTAGTTCAACGTTCATTGCACTCACTAGCAGTCAAAACTATGTATTGCTGATAATATAGCTGATAATGTGGACTTAATGTATACCTATTGTTAAATCAGCCATTGTCTGCCCTAATCTCTGTAATCTCAATAAGAAGCTTTTATCATTGGCATTGTCATGTTCGTTAGTTTTTTCTATTCAGTGGATGTGCATTAATTTTATTCAGCAATAAGATTCTGAGGCATTATTCACAGATTTCTCTCAAACTAAATGAAACCGTATATTGCATGGCTATTGTATTTGGTCCCATTAGACAAAACCTATGAATAAATGTGAAGAAAGGCCACATTTACACTGCAGGTCTTGATGCCCAATTCAGATTTTTTTTGGTCTATGTCTGATATTTTTGAGGACCTGCTTACATCTTCTTTTAAAAGTGACCCATATCTGATATCTGCATTTATACTACACTTGGCGAAACGAACAAAAAATAACATTGATATCAAGAAAGCAATTTTAATAGTACATTGAGTTTAATTCATTGACATGGAATTCATAGAAACATTTTTAATGCAATAGTTTAATCCTTATATAGTACAAATTAGAATATAACTTTTGTTAAGCATGTCAGAGGTTCTGGGTTCGAATCTGGGGTTGTATAGTTTTTCCCCCTCATTTTATATATATATATATATATATATATATATTGCTCATTGCTCACATTGCAACAAACATTCACCCTTTTCTTAGTATATTAACAATTAGGGGCAATCGGCTGAATTCAGTTTTGCTCAATTTGAACTCTATAGTGAGTATGGCAATTAGCATGTGTGGCACAGAATATTGCAGATATACACGTGTGGCAAATAAAGTATACAAATAATACAAATATGACAAACATCACAAAGAAACCCCATAAGAAAAGAAAACGCAGGACAGTTCTAATCCTTCATTCATACCCTCTTGTGTTCAAAGGGCCTCCCTTTGCAGCAATTTTTTTTATCATCTCTTTTTTATCCTCTCAATGGCCAGGAACTTCATGTCAGACAAAGAATGTTTGGCAAACTTAGTGACGATAGATTGGAGATGTCATCCTGTCTTTAAATGGCACTTGTATGTTCAATTATTCTTGTGTGCAATGCGCATGTGGTTTTGCCAACATACCAGTGAACATGAGCAATGATAATATGGATCACATATGTACTCTGGCAACTAACCAGTTGTCTAACCATGTGTTTTTAGTGAATGAAGATGTATACAATTTACATTTGACACATTTAGTGCATGAGGTACAATTGTAACATGGAAAATTACCCTGGGCATTTGCAAGAGTAGTCGGAGAAGTAATGCCTGAAGTATCCGCCTGAACAATTTTATCCCTCGAACTATAACTAGGTTTTTTTTTTTTTTACCTATTTGAAGCGCAACATTTTTTTTTTTTCGTTTTCGTTTACAATGTCACAAAATAACTACAGTAAAACTAGCCTAAGAAAAAGAACTCAAGCTTACTGAAGACCAGTGCTAACGAAAAGAACAAATAAATGAATTACAAGCATATAGGAAAACAAACTAAAATAGAATTAAGACACAAATGAAACCTGAAAAACTTAAATACATTTATTCTTATTAAAGTTACAAATTTGATTCAATAAAGAGCACTGAGAGATTTGATCTTTTTTTGCTGTTTGTTTGATCAACATTGATGACAGCAGGTATATTTGGATGCTGTCACTAAGACCGACTGCATGGGTCCAGAATACTCGTGTTTTTTTTCTCAACTGTTTTACATTCACTTAAGACATAAATGACTGTTTACTTGCAACGACGGACATTATAACACATAAGTATGTGTATTTAACTGTTCTCTCTAATAACATTTTTTCATGTTTTTTTTGTTAACCAATAACCCTGTTCAGGAACTGAATTGTTATTTCAAAGGCATTTAGAATTATTTTCTGAATGGCACACAATACCAAAAGGCCGCTCACTAGGTTTTGGAGGCGTTTCCGACACTTTGACCTACCATTCTTCATCATGGTCCCTCACACATCTCCACCTCTCTCTTTCGTCTTCTCTGCTAGACCTGTCTTCTCGGAGTGTTTCTCCTTGGCTGTTGGAACATACGGGGTGTGTCCATAATAAGCGAGTGTGTCTGAGAAATGACAGGGTTAGAGCTCACTAATGCACTGAGCATTGCACCCTTCTATACTGCAAACCACTAGAGAGGGAGGAAGATGGGCAGAGAAAGAGAGAGTCCACACTACTCTATACCTGATTGAGGTAATAGGCCTGTGTAATTGTTCAGATTGTCACTTGCCCTTTTTCGGCAGAAGTAAGTGGTTGGAAAAGATGGAGCAATGGCCCTTGGGTATGCCCTCACCTCCCACTGAAAGAGCACAGGCAGATATTTCAAACTTTTCAGAAAATACTCTACCCTCTCCAAAGACAAAAAGAAGTGCTAAAAGGATCTTAAAAGCCAAATTGGTGGGTGTCAGTGATCCAGAATTTGCCACAGACTCTCTTTGAGTTTTCACAGGCCATTATTTTAAGTGATTTTGAGATGTAATTAGTTTGGACGCAACAATTCTTTTGGATAATTATTGCCATTTTATTCCAGTATTTAGGTGGTTGTCTATAACTAATGGAAGTTTAATCACCACTAAATATCAAATACTTTACCCAGCCTTAAACCCTTAGAGACTTCCAACTGATTTTTTATTTTTTGGAAAATACTTGTTTTGTCAAGACTGTAAGTGATTGTTCAGTCGCAGCCTTTCATATAGCTAAATACTGTAAACTGCGGCAGAGTGATCAGGAGAGGGATTTATTTTGCAACAGTATTCGACTGACTTTACATTATCCTGCTTATTAAATGGCTATTACTTGCTAAATAAATATATTGACACAAAATTATTGATTTGAGTTATTAAATCGGTTGTATATTATCTATAGGGATTGTTCACCCAAAAATTAAATATTACTATATACTATTATTAATTAATACTAATTGTGGTATTGTTGCAGTGTTTCATGTTGCTTGGCAGATTTTGTAATGCACTATTTTGCCATTTACTCACCTTCATGTTGTTCCACACCTGGATGACTCACTGTCTTGGAATATAAAAAAAACATACAATATTACAGTAATATTAGTCATTACCACTACAATCAATAACCGAAGTGCAAAATGGCAGCAGTTATGCTTATGTATATTGTATCAGACATGAAATTTGCACCTTCATTTACCCAGATAAGCAAGCTTATAGTATTGCCATGGATGATTGTGATAATTAGGAAAAATCTGGTCACTGAATGCAATGATTGATCGATCATAAGAAAGTATTCCAGAGAGCTGTGTTAGTCAGCTGTTCATTATTAAAAGATAATCCCCAACAGGGTGATCAAGTCTTGTTTTAACCCGAAGAGGTTTATTTTGTGATAGTGCCTTTATTGGCCTTTACCAAAATGGTACCGAACTTTTTTTTTAAGGCTATTGTTTGCGTTTCACGTCTTCTTTAAGCTTTTTCTGGTCTGTGATCCGTCACATGCGTGTTTATTAGTCTGTCCTGCATCATTAGAACAGTCGCCCTCCGGGAGGATCTCAGTGCCTGCTAATTGCTCTGGGAGTATTTTTTTGTATCTTGAACCCCTGGGTTTAATAGTCACCAAGAAGTGATACTTTAAATGTATCACTTGTTAGAGCTGTGATGCCTCTCTTCCTGTGGGGGAAGTTTGAGTGTGTGTTTGATGGTAAATAACACCACACTTCCTGTGAGGGTTGAATATGTTGACAGAGGTTGTTTCCGCCTTTGCTCATGGTCCACCTGCTGTGTCAATGCGGAAAAAAACAGACAAAGTGTGGTAAACTTCGATCCTTGACTATTCTGTCTCACTGAATAAGGTTTAAATAATTTGTGTCTTTAAAGGAATAGTTCACCTGAAATTTAAAATGTTTTCACTCACTATTACTTGATTATCTTGTCATTGTTATATTATCCGTATTTGTTTTCTTCTGTGAAACTTGAAACAATGAAAGTGTACTTACCAACTCCAAAATGGACAGAAAAACACTATAAATGTGGTCAATATCAAAATGTTTTGAAGCCAATTGATAGCTTTGTGTCAGGAACAGACTGAGATTTTTATGCGGGTAATAACGTGGCACTATGATGGTTAGATACCATGCTACTTCAATAGAACTTAAAGGGATAGTTCACCCAAAAATTAAAATCTGTCATTCATTACTCACCCTCTTGTCGTTCCAAACCCATACAACTTTCGTTCATCTTCAGAACAAAAATTAAGATCTTTTTAATGACATCTGGGAGCGTTCTGTCCCTTCATTGACAGCTACACAACTACCACTTTGATGCTTCAAAAAGTTCATAAAGAGATCGTAAAACGAATCAATATGAATCGAGCGGTTTAGTCCAATGTTTCTGAAGAGACACGATCTCTTTATACGATGAACAGATTTGGGCTTTTATTCACATATATAGTGAAGGCCATTCCCCCAAAACTTTGATCCTTCACAACGTTTATTCAATACCATAGTAAAATGAATCCAAATTGAGCTTGTCAAGCACTTCTTCAAGCCAGCATTTTTGAGCTCGTTTACCATATTTGATGTTCTCTATGTATCTGCATTGATTAATGTTATCTATGACAAAAGTCTAAATAAAATCTGTTCCTAAGTTATTGTATCTCTTCAGAACACTTGAATTAAACCACTTGATTCATATGGCTTACTTCTATCATGTATGAACCTTTTGAAGTTTTTGGTGAAACTTTGAACCTTTTGAAAGTTTTGGTGTAATTGATGTTTAATGGAGGGACAGACATCTCTCAGGTTCCATTAAAAATATAATTTACGTGTATTTTGAAGATGCAAAGTCTTATGCGTTTGGACCAACAATGATTTGTGGGTAAATGATCTCTTTACAGGGGTGGTTGATTATGATTTCACTTTTCTAACTTTAGTTGGTGTGTAATGTTGTTGTTTGAGCATAAACAACATCTGCAAAGTTACAATGCTAAAAGTTGAAAGCAAAGAGAGATATTTGCTTTTACAGAAATCTCTTTTTAAGGACTACAGCAAACGGCTGATAGTGACTACACGATATTCCTCCTCGGTTTGTGACATAAAGAACCCAAAACTGGCATAAACCCCGCCTCGCAACAAAGGGCTCTATACGGCTCTGCTGAGAAACGAGCTGTTGAAGCTCCGCCCCCTATGCCGGGAGCAGCAGCTCATTTGCATTTAAAGAGACACATAAAACGACACATTTTTTTGCTCACCCTCAAAAAAAGACAATTTTAACATGCTTTAAAAAAATGATCTGTGGCGTATTTTGAGCTAAAACTTCAACATACACACTCTGGGGACATCAGAGACTTCTTTTACATTTTGTGAAAAGGGCATACCATCCCTTGAATGTTTACTTTGGATGGTACCCCAAGGCATTTCAAAGAACATCAGGGTAGAATATCCAAAAACATGGTAACACCATGGCATGTTTTTGTCAGTCCATATTTTTTCCTTATGACAAATTCCATGTTTGGTTTGATTTTCAGCACATCCGCATTGTTTTTCCCAAATGCTATTCATGTAGTTGTACATCTCATCCACATATTAAATGCTGAAGCCCAACAGTGCTGCATTGAGTGTAATGTAAAAGTACATTTGAAACGGTGCTTCTCATAGGCTGATAACCATCATCAGCTTGAACTAGTAATTGGAACAGATGTCTTCATTTAGAAGACCGGAATGTGATGCTTGCCTTGGTTAAAACGATGAAACACCTATATATAGACAAGCAAACTCTCATAACCCTCTCAGCATGTGGTACGTAATCCCATCATACCCTCCAGTGTGTTTTGGCTCTATCAAGGCTGTCGCGGTCTCTTTGTTCGGCACCGTTCCATTACTGCCAGCTCCATCCGTGTTATTCATTAGACAAGGGTCAGCGTGAGGAGATCAGGCACTACGAGCAAATAAAACCGGTGACATGCTCATCAGATCATCAGTCAGCCGCTAGATTAATGCTTTTGTTCTTTAATTAGCAACGGCACCAAACCGTGACTCCAACGGCACAAACTAATCATTAAAAATGAGAGGAGAATGAATCACAGACTCACTCTTGTTTTCATTTTCTTTCTTTTTTTTGTGTGGTGGGTGTTTATGTACCTTCTGCGTGCCCATTAAAAATATGTTTTGGTGTGTGTATTAACAAGGGAACAAGCCATCAGTTGTCACTGTTCGGTTAATTGTTTGCAGTGCCTCGTTTATGAAAGTAGGCGTTTTGACATAACTGCACATGCTGGTTATGTCAGCTTTCAGGATGATGAAGAGTTAACGCTTGTAGTCTCTTCACTGCCTGGGTTGGCACTTGAAGACACATTTAACATGCAGTAGTTTATGTAGTGCCTTAAGCTCCATTTTCAAACAGTGTTTCTTACAAAGGCCGTATGGTAAAGTAGAAAAGACATTCAAGCCTACATCCTTTTTACTGGGAATACCAAGCTCTCGCCGGTTTTACAGCTGGTACCTGATCATCTTGATGCTTTAGCGGTCTTAAATCTGAAATTTTATACTTTTGCCTGAAGTATACCGGTACTTGCAATGTTATAAATCGGTTTTAGAAATCCACCCATTCTTCCTTTTTTATTGAGTCTTAGGATTAAATGTTCTGTTTTTTGCTATTGTTCCTTTAAGATATTAGATGTTAATGTACCTGTTTGCATAGGAAACCCTGAAAAATGAGGTTGGCAATTGAGTTTTGTTTTGTGAATATAAGAGAGTCCAAATGATAGTTTGGATTGAATGAAACGAAAGTGTGAACTGTAGTTGGAATGGCATAAGGGTAAATAAACGTCGGTAGAACTATTTAAAATTCTATTCACATCAAGGATGGTACTACTGTATAATGCTAACTTTAACCATTAAGTTTTAAAAAAAAATGGCTCACATCTCAAACTAGAGCTAAATTTGCTCTAAATAATAGCCGAGTCTACATCACAACTTTATCAATAACGACACCGATATTGTTGGAATAACTTTAAGAACAAATTTTTTTTTCAGCTGATAAATGATAAAAACATTAACATTTAACATTGAAACACAACCGCAGCACTTGAATGAACATGTTCTTGGTGTGAATGGATCTTAATACAGTTTATTGATAGCAAAGTTAATTGTTCACAGAATTTAATATTTTAATGTAGCTTGGTATTTAAATATTTACTTGAGTAATCTATGCAGACATGCAGGTACAGTTGGCCAGTGGCGGACTGGGACAATAATTCAGGCCGGGAATTTGACTCCACTGCCCGGCCACCTCTGCTGCTGCAGTCACCACCACCCTATTCATGTAATCTACTGGACTGATAAACTTGTAGGCTAACCCTATTAATGTAACAGGTAGACTACCAGATGCAATATAAATGAATAAAAAAATAACCTCTAGCTCAACAGCAGGAGCATTTGCAGCTCTCGTGCTACTGTTGCTTCCTTCGTCACCTTTTTCAAAATAAATAAATAAACAAACAAACATTGTAGGCTACATATTGTAGAATAATCTAAATAACTAACACTGTATTCTTTTCCATACCATCTACTTGATTTATTTATTATTTAAACAATTTGACCCACTAACACTATTCTGTCTACTTTTTATACATTTTTATTTATTATATAAAAAATATGCTACATGTAGACGAAACGAGATTGTTGCTCGTTTGTTGGTTTAATTTTATCTATTGTGATTATCTAAGTGATTTGTATGTTGTGTTAATTTTGTCACCTATTTTTAATTTAGTCTTAGTCTTGTGCCAAATGTCTTAGTTAGTCTTAGTTTTAGTCAACTAAAAGTCTCGTCATTTTAGTCTAGTTTTAGTCAAAAGAAACTCAAGGTATCTTAGTCAAGTTTTAGTCGACTAAAAGTCTTGTTATTTTAGTCAAATTTTAATTAGTCGTCTAATTTTAGTCAAAAGAAACTCAATATTTCTAAGTTTTAGTTAAAACATTTTAGTCTTTTTTTTTAAATAACAAATTATTTCTGAGATTATTTCTGATAACCATTTCAGTCAAATAGTGTTTCACACATCTCAAATATTGGTTAAATGTCATAATTACCTGAAATTTTTTTTATAGATTTTTTTAATGCAACTAGTTTTTAACATTAATCTGTTCATAACAGATACATATATTATATCTCCTGATGATGGCAAGTAGAGACAATTGGAGACGAAAATGAAGAGAGATTTTATCTTAGTTTTTATTTTATGCAAAACATTCTCGTCTTTTTTCGTCAACAATAATGCATGTTAATTTAGTCTCAGTCAGCGTTTTTGGACATGGGTGCAGTCTCGTCATCATCTCGTCTTAGTCATGGAAAAAAAGGTCGTTGACGAACATTTTAGTCTCGTCTCGTCTGACGAAATTAACACTATTTGGATGAAAGCGTTCGTCTGCCAAATTATTACAAATATAATGTAAATGTAATCTTGACCGACCTGTTCCCTTACTGGCGAACATGGCTGAGATTTTGCAGCAGTTTGCTGCGTCTGTGGCCAGGGCTTTTTTCCTTTTTAAACGCTCCCTCTCTGCTCCTCCTTTGCGTTTACGCTCCATTTTTTGAACTATTTAGACAGATATTAGGCAGTGCTTCGTGACGTTGGGTGGGATTGTCATTTTCACTCCGCCATTATGATTCGTCGATTGAGAGATCCGTCAATTAATTCGTAGTTGCACACCAGCCTATCACATGCCAGGCTGATCGTCTGCACCTTTTTTTTTTTTTTTTTGATTTTCTTTTTTTTTTTTTTGGCAGCCGGCAGGCCAGAACGACCGTCAGGCCACCGGGAAACGTCCCGGTGCTCCCGATGGCCAGTCCGCCCCTGCAGTTGGCTAATATTTCAGTCTCTAATACTTCAAAGTAGGGCTGTGTATTACCACGTTAAAAAAGCGTGCCGTGATATTTGATATATTGCGTTCTACTGTATCTCAATATCATAAATGGATCCTGACTAATATAGCAGCAAATGCTCAAGAGAGTTTGAGAAATGTTTTTGTAGATTTATACAATCTGCTTCTTAATTAACTTGGAAATTATCTTTGAAAATATGATGTTATTTAAATGCACCCATCCAAAAATAGTGATACATGCGCCCAAAGTAATGATACAATATTATCACAAAAGGACACTTTTATTTCAAAATACTCTTTTAGGTTATGACTCACACCTATATACAGATAATTCTGGCTATTGAAAGAAAATGAAGCGCTATCGGGCCGCCCGCATGGTATATTAAACGTCCTGCTCCTTTCTTCTCAAAGCTTCTGACCTCGTTCCTTAAATCACACTTTTAGCTTTCTAAAGGACCATTTTGAGAGGCAGGGGTTTGATTGACAGGTGCTAATGGGGTCAGAGGTTACAGGCAAGTACATTAGGGCTTTCTGCTCATGCTGACCCCTGCCACACTTTCTGTCAGAGCTGAAGGGCAGCATGATGCATTTCTGCTGCTCGATACATCTGAGTGACCGGCCCTCCCTACGGACGTCACCCCCACGGTCCCGGGCCCAAAACTACATACTATATATTACTACTGTGGTCAGTAGACCCCTCTCGCTTGATTAAAGCAACATTTTCACACCGTTTGTTACAGTTGTTCTCATTAATGCCTACGTCGGTGTGCACAAAATCAGATAAGCTTGGCACAACATCTGCTAAATGATGTCTTCGGTATAAACATAGCCATCCAAGTGAAGCCTGAAATGCCACATACAATTAATTATTGCATTTCATTGGACACACACATGTTGATATTCCTTGTGCAAGTCATTATCCTGTTACACACCGCATTTACACACATATGTGGTACATATTAATTTGTAATTACTGTCAAACACAATGCGACACACACACACGCTAGTAAAAGCAGCTACATGACTAATGATCATTCTCAAATCCTGACATGAGATAAATTTGGTGTTTTTCTTGAGAGAAATTCATCAGTTCTGGCACATCCGCTCTAATGGTCTTTTAATGCTCAAATCAGCAGTCATTTCTGTCAGACGAAATTCCTCCTTGAGCCTTTGCAACCGGTTGGCAAGTAAAATAACGTCCTATTATGTGACACTTTTTCACAGGGAGATATAAAGGAGACTCGTTTCGGTCGTCATTAGCTAGCATTTGCATTTATTGCCTGTTTATTTTACCATTAAATGTATTTTCCTGCTTTATGTTCTTTGTAAGTGTTGTTTTAGGGGTTTTCATAAAGTATGTGTTCTTGCATCCCATCTGTGCTTTTTAAATGTAGTTCTGTGGATGTGCATCAAACAGACATATTTGGTTGTCTAGTCACATCTCCCACCATATGCTTAGAATTTTTAAGATGTGCAAAGCTGAAATAGTTTAAGCTTAATCTTTGTAATAGTTTAATAGTTTTTGTTAACTTTTAAAAACATATACTGAAATTAGACTTCTGCTTGTTTATGCATTTACGTTGGGTAACACTTTATTTTACATTGTCCTTGTTACACGTTACATGCACTTTAACATTGTAATAACAGTAAATGATGCATTAGTACATGCAGATAACTCTAAACAAAACCCTTATCCTAAACCTAACCCTATAGTAAGTATAGTTCATTAATATTACTGAGTACTTAAATGTATAAATACACTCAGGGCCTAAAACTAACTTGACCAATGGCCGGTGACTGGAAAATTTACCGGCTATAAATATTTTTTTATCCTCATTAAATTTACAACAGTTGTTCAGTAAAGAGCAGCGAGTTATTTTTCTTTGTCTTTTGTTGATTTGTAAAATGCTATATTCAATTTTAGGAATAGGCTGCTGTCACTTTAAGAGCTATTTACATTCACTTAAGACACACATTACTTTGTTACGGGAATTTTAACATAATTTTAGCGCAAGATGGCGTGAAAAAGAGCTCAATTCAGTATTCGTGTGCTTTCTGAGACATGGATTTTTGGACACGTGAAACAAATGGAGTTCCCTTTTGTGTCGTCTTGTGTTTTTGTGATGATGCAGCACTGGCCCGTCATCTGTCCCGAGCGCTGTTCGTGTTTGTTCACTTTGACACAATTTCATATACTCGCTATCTGTATTTTCCTCTCATTTGGCGCTTGACGAGTGTTAGTTTTAGGCCCTCATTACACTGTGACACGGACACCTTAAAATAAAGTGTAACCTTGTGAGTCATCCTATTAATGTTAATAATTGTGTATATTTGTTTGGATTATGCAGTTTATTGTAATTTTTACAGTTTATTGTAATGTAATTCTTTTTCATGCAGTTTCTCATTTTTTTCTGTACTTCTGACCTGTTTTTGTAGGGGATGCACGTACAGACTGACATGGACTTTACAGCCAAGGAAACCGGCAACAACAAATCTGGCCCTTTTGGTGTCAAGTAAGTAGTCTCTCTCTCTCTCTCTCTCTCTCTCTCTCTGTGTGTGTGTGCACATGTGTGTGTGTGTGTGCGTGTCTTATTCACACTATCACAAATTTTTTTTTTTAATTTTTTTTAAAGAATTGTATACTTTTATTTTTAGGATGCATTGAATTGATCAAAAGTGAAAGTAACGCCATTTATAATACTACAAAATTGATTTCCATTTCAAATCAATGCTTTTTACAATTTCTATTCATCAAAGTATCCTGAAAAAAAAGTTTCCACAAAAATATGAAGCATCTGTTTAAAACTGGATAACAATAAGAACTGTTTCTTAAGCAGCAAATCAGTATATTAGAATGATTTTTGAAGGATCATGTGACACTGAAGACTGATGTTCAGCATATTCAGCAAAATTTAGCATCAAAGGAAATACAGCTTTTGTGTGCATAAGAGACAAAAACTTTGTATCGACCCCGAACTTTTGAATGGTAGTGTATATATTGTCGGATCCAAAAATGTGAGACCAGACCACTAGTCAAAATTATTATATTTTTAATAGCATAACTGCCTATACAAATGCGAATGTTATTAGCATAACAATTTAAGTAGAAGGTTGAATTGAAAAATGAATGTATATGTGATACATTGGTGCATACTGTGGTTAAAGTGGGATTTGGAGTGTCACTGTGGCACCAAGTATCACAATACTTATTTACTTGATATTTTAAGTTTTATTTTGGTCCATCTACATCTACACTGATATGATGACGATACTATGTTAAAATTTTAAATGTGGATTTCTCAGACCTACATACCGGTATATGCAATTTAAGACTTTTAAAAGCCAAAAAAAAATGGATAAGAAATAGCTTTAAAATCATGTCAGTGGGCATTAGATTTTTTGTCAATACCTGCTTTCTCCTCATCTCCACTTTTTCTCTCAGTCTCCTTATCCTGCCCTATTTCTTCCCCTCCTGAAGCTGAACTTTGACGGATAGTCTTTTCATTTTCGTCTGTGTCAGTGAAGAAAGTAAACATAGGCTCAACTGATATCTATATGTTTTATTAATCATTTTCGTTTACCGCAGTTGGTGGAATTGGCTGCAATTTGACGCTGCATTGTTTTTAACAATAGCCTACCATCGCGCTATCATTGATATAAATGAATCTACTTATTTATTGAATTTACTTATTTATCTGAGGTGCCGGAACGCAGTTCACTTTAACCCCTAGATGTATATATAATACAACCGATGATCATGTTCTCCTGCCTGATTTGAGAATGATCCAAAGAGCAGTTTGTGCTTCAGTGGAAATGAACATCTGACCATCTAGACATCACTAGTGATTTAGGAAAAGTTCAGAATCTATATAGTTTCTCCTTCATTTTACATCATACATTTTTCTTTTGTATTTATCTCCAGGTTTGAATTGAAGAATCCTAGATTTTTGTTGAGGTCTTATACTTTTAGACCCCACTGTACATGTTGTTGTTTTTGTTGTTTAATCTGTTCTTTTTTTTCTTCTCTCTCTCTCTTTCTCTTCCTCTTATCATATCATTAGCTAACATTCCAATTTTCCTGCTCCTCATTGAGAAGATCAAGGCTTTGTGGCACTTGCATATAAAATGATTATTCATTAAGCAGCTTCAGAAAGCAGAGGGGAAGGGCTCACACAACACACACAAACACATGCATTAATCAAGGAGAGAGATGACTAATGAGCCAGTCTGGGATTAGAGACTCTCTCGCCAGCCTCCTCTGACTCCCAGAGCTCTTCTGAAGACACACACCCCGGCCTTCAATACCTCTGATCGACACTTCTGATACACTCTGTTCCTGTACAACAGCAACACACACTCTTTAGACAGGACCATGGTGGTGTGGGTGGCGATCCAGAAATTTACAGTAAAAAATACACTAGCTAGATTTGAGGTTTTACATATTTAACTTAAATTTACAGTAAAAAACTTAGTTTATTAACTGATATAATGTTAATATTCCAACCTAACGAAGTACTAATATCTGTTTTGTACCTAATACAGACAACCACCAAAAACAGGGGGTGATGAGAAAGTCACATGATGAATCAAAGAGAATCAAAAGCAGCTTTTCCACAAGATGAAGTAAATATACAGAAGGTGTGCACACGTCATTCACTCAAATACTAAACTCCATCATAGTAACACTAAACAATGCAATAAACATAAATTTAACAACATTAGATTACACTTTTAAAACCCTAATGTAACTGTATATAAAAACAGTAACTGATTAGAAAAAAATATATATGAAGAAACCATAATCTCAACAAAAATACATCATATGTGAAGTGTCACACAGGGAATTCTGGGTCAATATAAGTTTTTTTCACTGTAAATAATGCAATGACTTTTTCTTTTAAATGTAACAGTATTATGAAATGTAAGCTTAGATCTACTACAGTTATTCACTGTAAATAATAAGGAATCTTACCGCTAACCAATCAACTGTTTTTTACCGTGGCATTTTTACAGTCTTTTACCGTTAAAATCACAATCACGCGAGTCTCTGTGAAACGTATCCGACTTCGATGAAGGAACGTCGGTGCGTGCGTGTGTGTCGAACAGACATAGAGTAAAACAGGAGCACAATATATCTTACATTTTGCTATAATATTTCTTGTTAGAAATTCAAGGTACGTTTAAAATTCTACATCGAACACAAATGTTTTTATGAGAGCAGTAACAGTAAAGACACTATTTTTGGAGTAACCTATGCATGGAATATCTCTACTATGTCTAGATGAGTGGAGGCATGTGTCTCTTACCTCATACAAGTTAACATTTTGTTCTGTTTTTTAGTATGAATTAAACTTGAAATTTTCATTTAGAATGATTAAAATGTATTTTATCGTAAAAGGAACTCCAATAATAACTTCGAAAAACTTTTTTTTTTTCACAATTTGGCAGGTTTTTTTCAACATTTTCAAACTTACATGCTTTCGTTCTGTTGGATGTCATATATTAGTTCATGCATTCTGGTGTTTTGGAAATGCTGTAATCTTTGTTATAATATGTTCTAAATCTACTTGAATTCGATTGTTTGTATTCTTTAGTTAGACACATAGTTGTAGATCTTTGTTTGAAATCTCTTTAAACAAAGGATTTTTGCAAGAGAGTCAAAAATCCCCCGAAACACATTCAGAGCACAGACGGACAGTAAGGAGGGTTGATAGGGTCACTTCCTCTCAGCATGTCTCCTCTACCACGTCTTACACCAGACTCTCACCATAGCAACCGGCTGCGCCATCACTGTGAGGAATACTGGATGCTCTCTGCTCTCGGCAAATGATCCTTGAAATTGAGAAGGAAAAAAATGAATTATCACTTGCACTTTGAATATAGAAATTGAAAGCCATAAGTACGGCCAGCACTTTGCTAATAACAGTTAGAGGTTGTAGGAATGTGCAATTCCAAGAAAGTGTTCAGTGGGTTTATGGTTGGTCACCTTAAAGGAATACTTCACTCGCCCTCAAGTCGTTTCAAAGCCATATGACTTTTTCTTCCGTGAAACGCAAAATGAGAGTTTTTAAAAAATTGCGACACGTTTGGAAAAGTTTTTAATGTACATGTCTGTCAAGATCCAGAAAGAACAAAAAACAACAACATCCTTACAGTACTATAAAATAGTATATAATATAATATAAAAAATGTATATAAGATAATATAATTTTTTCTATGTGAATAAAGTCTACAGGATTGCATTTTTCAGGGATTCAGTTTTGCTTCTTGTGAGGAAACAACAACAAAAAATTGCCCAGTGGACCTCATTCATGAAACACAAGCATAAAATATTTCTATGTAAATCATTTTGTACAACTATTCTCACATAAATTGTTGCTCTGAATTCAATGCGACAGTTTACGTGAGGATTGTTTTACGAATGATTTACCTTGATATTTACTGCTTGTGTTTCATGATTGAGGCTCCATATTAATAGACCTTTACTGTCGACTGGAAAACAGTGTAATGTCTGAGTATAGATGGTAGAGTCCTGATAAACCATGTGTGTTATGATAAGGATACTGGCATACACTTGGACTACAGATGGAAATGAAGCCAATTAGAAAAGTTATACTTTGCGTATTGCTAGCTGTGTGTGTGAGCTAGATATAGATCCACTGTGTGTGTGTGTTGTGGGGCTGAGCGATATAGCATCCGCCACTTTTTGAAATGATGGCTTCTCGACTGGAAGAACACGCACACAAAAAAAAAAAAACTTCTTTGTATTTGTCTGTATTTTTAATCAGATCATCATTTCAACTAGTACTCAAATGTTAATTGTAAGTGCTTAAATGGTTAAAATAATATAATAGTTAAATTATAAATGGCCTCTTTCAGACACTGTTGTTCACCAATTGAACACAAGATTGGCTGATATTTATTTATTTTAATTTATATAGACCATAATAACAATACCTGGAAAAGCACATTTATTATTTAGTTAACGTTCACAACTTTGTGGTCAGTCAGATTTTTTAAAGTTTTGAATGAAGTCAGTTATTTCACCAATGCTATTTTTGATAAAAAAATAGTAATATTTTAAAATATTAGTGCAATTTTATGTGATTTATTCCTGTGATAGCAAAGCTGAATTTTCAGCATCATTCCTCCAGTCTTCAGTGTCACATGATCCTTCAGAAATCATTCTAATATGCTGACTTGATGCTCAAGAAACGGTTCGTATTTTTATTAATGTTGAAAATAGTTGTGCTGCATAATGGTTTTGTGAAAACAAACCATGATTCATTTTTCAAGATTCTTTGATGGATATAAAGTGAAAAAGAACAGCATTTATTTTAAATATTTTGAAACATTATATATGTCGTTACTGTCACTTTTCTTTAATTCATCCTTCCTGAATAAAATTGCGTAATAAAGGTTAATTTCTTAATAATAATAATTATATTATAATAACGTTAATTTTGAATGTTGAATTTTATATATAAAATACATTTTAATCAAAAGTGTTGTCAAAAATATTGATTGTTTTCAATACATATCGATACTGAAATATGTGAAACTCTTCCAATACAAATTTTCAGAAGAATATACATGATAACAGCTGCATATATATATATATATATATATATATATATATATATATAATGATTCAAATAATTGATGGAATCAGAGTTTTGAATAGATACACTGAAACAGAATGCTCAGTAGTAAACTTAATGGACAAAAAAATGTTGCTTAATTTAAATTTTATATCATCTGCAAATATATGTTAAAAAAATTGTCAGTATTCAATAAAATGATCCCAGCTCCTCTTTTCTGAAACACTCTCTGTCTGAACCTGAACCTACCATCACAGTCTCTATCTTTTTTTCCCTCTTCACTTTCTCCATTTCTCTCAGACTGTTTTATATTTCCTCTGTATTATGTGTCTCATATGGCCTTTTTGCACCCGTCTGTTGTATTTCCATCTCCCATCACTTCATCATTTTATTGTCATTGGCGTCTGCCACTGAGGCCCCTTCTCCATAAGCACTTCACTTCTCCACCTTTGTTGCTTCTCTCCCTCTCTGTCTGTTTTCCCTTCTCTTCCTTCATCTATCTGTCTTTCTCCGTGTAGTCATTCTGAGGGGCCACAGACTCATCTGTGCGCTCTTATCTGCTGTGCCATTGTGCCGTTGACTCCCTGCTGTCAACCCCTCGGGCCTCTTTCACACTGACACCCGTTTATCATCATCCTCTCATCACCCTCTCTGCCAATCACACACAGACCCACTGATAACCATCCGCTTTATCAGAGAGACAGTGAGAAAATCTTAAACTCTAACCCCATCAGCGTTGAGCCCGATTTCTGTGTCTAACTCCGCATTTCCTCTTAACTGATCTCGATTCAGTCTGTGGGATAACATTTCAGACACGCCGCCTCTGGGACTTTAATTTCAGCAAAGATAAACAGCAGCATCAAAGATTTGCCTTGTATTAGTTTCTGCCACAAGATTATACCTGGGTGCTTAAGATTTTCTAATAGAAAGCACGCAATCTCTCTTGAATCAATTAACCGAGAGCTGTTCTCAAGTGAAAGGTAATTGAAGTAATGAAAAGAGGTGGCGTTGGTAATCTGGAGCTCAGCGGTCAGTGTCGTAGTGGATTAGAGCCGCATTGTGATGGTGTCAACGGCGCGTCAGATCGATACTGTGGTATGATGATGACGGTGATGGGTGGTGCGCTGAAAGCCCTATTTTGAGCTTGAGAGTCTGACTGACAGCATGGCAGTGAGCGCCTTATATACATCCTGCGGCTCAAATGGGAGACTCAGACTTCAGATTGTGATCTCAGGTTGGGGAATTAAAAAATTTGTTGGCCTACAGGTTTGCAGAGTTTTTGTGGAGATTTAGTGAAAGTCATATTGAAGGTTTTTGCAACCCGGTCTTATGAGAAAACGTAGCTATTTTGGTAATTAGCTGGTAGTGTTTTTTAATGAATTTGAATGAACGTGATTCATATGTAAACAACAATTCGGCAAAAAACTAGCTCGACACATTTTGAAGACACCATGTTTGATTGCACATAAGCACAATTTGAGCGCTACGATGGAATTACTTTCTTGCTCACACAAATATAGGGCCCTATTTTAACATTCTAAGGGCATGGTATAAAGCGCACGGCGCAAGTGCACATCCACTTTTGCTAGTTTAACGACGGGAAAAATGGTCGGCGCACCCGGCGCATGGTCTAAAAGGGCTGTCCCTATTCTCTTAATGAGTAATGGGTGTGTCTTGGGCGTAACGAGCAATAAACCAATCAGTCTCATCTCCCATTCCCTTTAACAGCCAGTTGCTCTCGCGCTATAGCGGATTGCTATTTACATGGTGGAATTTGCAAGTGGAAAGACTCAACGCTTCTCTAGGGAGGAAACGGATTATCTTGTGCGCAAGGTTAAAGCGCGTGAGCAGACCCTCTACGGGACAAGCCGGACTCCACTCCACCATATCTTTATGTATACAATAATGATCTTTTACATTGTAATCGTTTTATTTTTAATATTTGGCGTGTTTGTGTACTCCTGCTCTTATGAGCGTCCCTGTGTGTGTAGTGTGTAATAAGCAGAATGTACGCGCGGTGTGGACCCGTCTATAGGTGCACATTACTAATGCGCCCTTTAAATAACACCACTGACTTTAGACCAGGTTTCAGTTGGTCAATGGCGCAGTCTATTTCAGTTGCCTCAAAATAGCAACGTGCCTACAATGCGCCTGAACACACCTCGTTTTCAGACCAGCATGTCCATGGGGGAACAGATGGGTGCAAATGCATTTACTATTTAAACAACGTGGCACAGGACGTGAAAATGATGCGACGCAAAAACCACTTGTGCAGGGTGTATGATAGGGCCATATACAATATGTCAGGGTAAAATAGCTCAAATTAGCACATTTATGGTGCTCATTTTGGTCTTTTTTGAGTGAAAACTAACTTTTAAAAAAAAATTTGTGAACATTGAACATTGCTAGTGCATTGCCGTTACTGCACAGATGTAGTACATATACATAACTTGAGTATTTCTGTCTCGAGTAGTGGTTCAAACGAAATGTTGCTCTAAAGTGACCTGCCAATTATTTTGTATTTGCAAAGTGCATAAGTAAGTTCTGTCAGCCTTTCTATGTATTCTGATGGTAAACAGATTTAACATTAGTCATCCTTTAATGCCGTGAGTCTGGTATATTAGTCGCTGGAGACTGAGAGCAGGTTTGCACATGCAGTGCTTTCCGCATCCCTGTTGAGTGACTGGATCCCTGATTGTTAGGGCTGGGCGATTTTATCGATTCTGCGATATAAATCGATATTTTTTTTTCAAAAAAAATATCGATTTTTTAGCCGCGAGTATCGATACATACGTCCCATTCAAATCCCCCGTGTTTACCCCCGTTCGCGTTGCAGGAAGAGCGATTTGGTCAGCCAGCCGCTAGTGTTGCTGTAGAGCAAGTTACCCGTACTACCTTTACACAGACGCAGACGTCTACCTCTTCCTGTTTACCAAGTCAGAGCGAGGATATTCGGAGAATGGCGGCGAATATAAATCCGGCACCCGCCTGCTTAAAAGCAGATGTGTGGGAGCACTTTGGTTTTTAAAAAAAGAAGGAAAGCAACGACTTGGATAAAAGCGTTGCGGTTTGTAAGCTATGTGGCACTAACGCAGGGCACCCAACTCACGCATCACACGCTCTCACGCCACACATCCATTTTCTCACGCAGAAAAAAATTGCGGAGCAAAGAGGACACTGACAACGACAGACAAGACAGAGCAGGTTACTTTGATATAAAATAAATGATCAGCTCTCAGATTCTGTCAATTTTATTACGCAATTCAAACAATAATACCGTTTTGGCGCTTGTAAATGCGACGTGACAGATCTCTGTAGCGCCTCAGTTCAAGCGGCACGTGACCCGATCTACTCTAACTCTTCTTTACTATTATAAACCCGAACTTCCCGAAATGTATGCCTCAGATCAATCAGTGTTTCTCAACCGCGGTAAGAAGTCAATAAAACAGGTCGGCTAGAACAATGTCACATAAGTTACATTTACATCAGGAAAGCAATTTAATGACCATTTATAGGCTGGAAATATTTTTTAATAGTTTTGTTAAATATGTTCACTATATTAGGCTACATATTTTTACTTATATCATTAAAATATTATAAAGTTGTTATTATAATAAAGAACGCATTATATTTTATTTAAGTTGTTATTTTTAACCTTTAATAAAAATAGCCTAGGGCTCTCTGTTTACAGCATTAGTGTTTTATTTTTCTAACATGTATCTAACTAATAATTATCCAAATGAATCATAATTGTAACCATGCAGCCAAACACTGTAACATGTTGTCAGTAAACTTAATAAAAATAAGTTACCAAATGTTTTGACAATCACAACTTATTGTGATGCAAGTTTTTTTTTTTTTCCATACAACTTTTCTCAACACATCTTTGATTAATTTTGTCCAGCATTTATTTTGCAAGCTGTCTGATGTTTTTTGAGTTTATTTCAATTAATCCAAGTAAATGAAACACTCACAACACAAGATGTCACCCCCCCCCCAAAAATGTCCCCTTTAAATCTATCAGAAAATGATGTAAGTGTAACAGGTCTTTGTGACCTGCCAAATTATATCGAATCGTATCGTGAGCTGAATATCGTGATATATATCGTATCGTGAGCTGAATATCGTGTATCGTATCGTATCGTGAGATTAGTGTATCGCTACAGCCCTACTGATTGTGAGGCCGAATTAAAGTCCTGAATAGGAGGATTATTTAAACCCTGTAGGGGAGCTTTACTCTTGGTTAAACACTCACAGGTAAACACACAGCCTTGTTCACACCTCTTCACATACATTTTCCATTACTCAATCCTCTCCAGCCTACATTAGACATCTCTGAATCCACAACACAATAGCCGTCGCATAAAGAAACGGCATCTGTATTCAAATAGTCCTTCATTCAGAGGAGAAGTATCGCATGTTTCTCCAGGAACTCTCGTGAAGCGGACCCACACTCGGCTCCGTACACAATCACAAGAGAGACTGTTAATCTGAACCACAGCTCTTATTTGTGCAAAGCTGCTGAAGCTCAGCACTTTGAAGATGGCGAGTTGAAAAGACGAGAGAGCTTTGGTAATTTGCTCTCTTTTATTCGTATCTGCCTTTTATTTCCCTTTTTTGTACCTTCTGTCTGTCTTGAAGAGAGAGCAGGTAAATAAAGAGGACACCTGCTCAAGTGCCCCTTTCCTGCTTCACAGCCATCCTTTCATCCGCGGTCCTCGTCTTTAGATGATGTGGTATGCTTTCTTCCACCGTTCATTTGTTTGACTATTGATGCTGGACTAACTAAAGAGGAAAAGTAGGAGTGAGGTAATGAAGGGAAGCAATTGGGGTTCTGAGCTCTGTTCCAAAGTTCTAGTATCATTGCAAGGCTGATACAAAAGGTAGGCAACTTCATTATGCTGTCCCTCATTTAGGCCATATTGCTTCAAATTGTAACATTTGCAGAGAAGATATTCCCAAGATGGAAGATGGTGGACTTTTTGATTATTTTATTTATTAAATACAATATAAATTGTAACAGCCATTACTCCAGATCAGTATCATATGATCCTTCAGAAATCATTCTGATTTGCTGATTTGATTATCATGCTGTTCCTCGTGCTTGCATTGAATTCAGTTGTGAATCAAGTCCTTAAATTGAATCGATGATAATAATAATAATAATAATAATAATAATAATTAATCTAATTATAATTGGACTAGTAGCGCGGTCGGAATATAACAAGTTAAATGCAACCATTTCAATCGGAATTCAAATTAGAATTGAATTCGGATTATAAGGGGTGGTTTAAACCTTTTCTAATCCGATCAGGATGACACTTGATTTGATTGACAACCGAAACTGGAAAGAACTGCACACGTGGAGTAACGTAGAAATGCGTAATGTCTTATGACGTGTGGAACAAGATGTTGTTTTCATTGAATGCAGTGTCATAAATTACTGTTGTGTCATTCAAAAATGTTAGTGTTAAAATATGAGTGCCCGTCTCCTCGTGATCAGGACCCGAAATAGATAAATATTAAGTCTGCCCTTAAAACAATGAAGCAATTTAGGAGATTAGTTAGTATGTGCAAGCAGTGGGGAACTCTGTATATTCGTGCAGTGAGCGCATATCAAACAAATCTATTCCGGTTTGAAACTTGTGACGTATAAACGCGCACATCAACCCGGTCACTTTATTTAGCGGTCATGTAAACACTACATCCGGATTTATCAATCAGAATGAATTAATTCAGATTGAAACAAAAGTGTAGCTACTTTTTCAGTTAGAATGTTACCTAAGATGGCAGACATGGTTAGGCAGGTCATTTGTAGTGCATCTCAGTTTGTGTATCATTACACTACGCCCTTTTGTAGTATAGTGTGAGTAGCGTGTTCACACTGAAAATTTCAACAAGTACACTTCAGAGACCCGGATGATGCACTTCAGTAACCGAAAAAAGCAAAAGCTGTGTCTGAAACTGCTCCCTATCCACTATATAGTGCACTATATAGGGTATTGGCCATTTTGTAGTGGTGTCCGAATTCTGAGTGAACGACATCATTCCCTACATTCGTTCACTACTTTTACCCACAATCCTCTCTGAATTCGAGCGAACCACTGAGCCACTGCCACCCCACGCCCACGGACCACTGAGCCACTGCCACCCCACGAACCACTGAGCCACTGCCACCCCACGAACCACTGAGCCACTGCCACCCCACGAACCACTGAGCCACTGCCACCCCACGAACCACTGAGCCACTGCCACCCCACGAACCACTGAGCCACTGCCACCCCACGAACCACTGAGCCACTGCCACCCCACGAACCACTGAGCCACTGCCACCCCACGAACCACTGAGCCACTGCCCCCCCACGAACCACTGAGCCACTGCCCCCCCACGAACCACTGAGCCACTGCCACCCCACGAACCACTGAGCCACTGCCACCCCACGAACCACTGAGCCACTGCCACCCCACGAACCACTGAGCCACTGCCACCCCACGAACCACTGAGCCACTGCCACCCCACGAACCACTGAGCCACTGCCACCCCACGAACCACTGAGCCACTGCCACCCCACGAACCACTGAGCCACTGCCCCCCCCCACGAACCACTGAGCCACTGCCCCCCCCACGAACCACTGAGCCACTGCCATCCCACGAACCAATGAGCCACTGCCACCCCACGAACCACTGAGCCACTGCCACCCCACGAACCACTGAGCCACTGCCACCCCACGAACCACTGAGCCACTGCCACCCCACGAACCACTGAGCCACTGCCCCCCCCCACGAACCACTGAGCCACTGCCACCCCACGAACCAATGAGCCACTGCCACCCCACGAACCACTGAGCCACTGCCACCCCACGAACCACTGAGCCACTGCCACCCCACGAACCACTGAGCCACTGCCACCCCACGAACCACTGAGCCACTGCCGGATGAAATTCACAATAAATGGCTCATTGTCCTAGTGCATAGTGTATAATATGTAATCTAGGATACAACATTTTGGAATGATCTGGAAATGGCGAGTAAAAGAGGAAATGCAAAATAGAAGAGTGCTGA
>JARPMJ010007338.1:0-43878 GCA_033366665.1 Phoxinus dragarum | reverse complement strand
GTCTGCCCGGGCTCTTCCTCCTGACTGCCGGGCGGGTCTCGCTCCTCTGCTGCAGCGGCTGCTCCGGCCGCCTCTGGTTCCTCCATCGCCAGCGGCTGTTCCTCGCTGTGTTGCTGCTCGTGCGGGTGGCCACGAACGTCGGATTCGCGCGCCGGATTTCGGGATGTCTGGCTTTTGGTTTCTGCGGTCGCCATTCATTATGTTTACATGCACACCTTTTGTTTCAATCGGACTGAATTTATTCCGATTGGTGAATCTGAATGTAGTGTTTACTAAAACGATAAACAAGTGATCGGTTGATGCGTGTTTTAACATTGTGAAGCGGAAAGCATGATCTGCAAAGCTGGCACGAACGTGTCAGTGTCAAATAATGTAATAATGTAGGCATAGTGAATGGCGACTGTGGAAAGCAGGAGCCGAGTCCCGGACATTTTGGGCGATCTCGAGGTCAGGTCTGGTGCGTGGGTCCGATGCTCTGTGTGGGGAGCAGTTGCAGATGGTGGGGGAGCGGGAGGCTGCTGGAGGAGCGAGACCGGCAGTCGTGAGGAAGAGCCCCAGGCAATCCCGGCTGGACATGTCCGGCAAAAAGAGGACGTATGGTAACCCCTACTACTCAGCTTTCTCCACAGATCAAGAGCCTGTTAGCTTAGCTTTAAAAAAATGGCTGACACTGTTTGTACATTCTGTGAGTGAGATCCCACCCACTATAGGCGGGTTGAAAACATGCGGCACTTGCTCCTTCTACTGGCTGTTGTTTTTAGCCTCTGGCCAGGAAATACTCTGATGACGCAAAATGACGATTTTTGCGTCATAGGAAGATTTTTTTCTAGACAAAAAATACATAAATCTCTCGTCTCAGGGGGACATGAGGCAGGGAAGCATGGTAATTTGAAAATACTTCAGCTTTTCTACTGATACAAAGCTTAATGCTAATCGATAAAAATCATTAAATCAATAAAAGTATCCCTTTAAGACCACCAAAAAGTCAATACTAGGGTCAAAGGTATCTACCCAGCTGTTCCCAAAGTCTCTCACTCCTGCACTTCCACAGGTATACAGACATACATATTTTCCCATTCACACACCACAATATGAACAATAGATCAATGAAAATCTAAATTTTCCATTACAAAAGAATCACTTATTTACTGAGCAAATGACTCGTCCAGCGTTCAATTGAACGGGCCTTAACTATCAGCTCTACAGCGGATATAAATATCAAAATTATAGTGAAAAACACTATTTATTAGCACGGTAACATAGATCTGCATTTTAAGACATTAAATTTGCAATATTGTAACACAAGAACACTTCTCTTTAAAATACAAATAAGATTTTGATTATTCTAACAGATCAAACTAATATATCTTTCTCACACACACACACATGCGATTTGCAGAAAGAGTGAGATGATAACATTTCTAGCAATATTTGAAGTCATAAGACATAACCTGAACGAACCATCACTGAACGATCATTACTTTAACCCTTCTATCGTTTCTTAGGCGAGTTATTACATTTATCAAAATACTTCAGCTAAGAGTCTGGAAGCTACTAGCGTTTGTCTTTGCATTCCTTGGAGATTTGAAGGTGTCCTTTAAAAGGGGGTTTCCAGGGTTCGTTGATTGGCCTCCCAAGACATCAATCCAGACACGAGGAGACTGCCAGCCAAGCACGTGGTGTGCTGGCGGATGGATGGAAAGTCTTTGAAGTGGGAAGCAGGCTTTGCTGTAGAATTGTTGACCGAAACTTTACAGCAAAACTTAACTTAGTTTATTTTCTTTTCCGTTGAGATTCTCGGTTCTAAGTAAAAGTAAGACGAGGGTAGATAGATGGCTTGAAAGAAATATTTTAACCTATGTTCTTCTGATCTTAATCTGCAGTCTTTTGCCTGCTCGCCTACATGTCTGGTCTGAATCATCATCTGCATGTCTACTCCAAATCTGTTTGTCGACTCTAATGCTTTGTTCGTCTCCTAATATTTTAAACTCATATGTTTGTCCAGCCTCCTGTAATAAGTTCTGACCATTTAGACACTGTCTTTAGTTCAGAGGTGGCTGTTTCTTCCCCTCTCGTAGTAAATCATGCGTAATCTGTGGTCTCTTACCTTTCAGCTATAGCAGAAAGTACAGAGAGTAAAGTTTAGTCATGATTTCTTATAAAGATCCAATATATTTTACACCGATTTCAATCAAGCCATCATCTGAATTATGAGCATACGATCATACTGATAGGAAACAATAAACATTTTCAGTCAACCATCTAATAACAACTGCATGACTTACAGTATGTGATCTAAGCATAATAGTCACATAAATGGGTTGTGTAGACATGATATAGAATTATGTAGTTGAACGATGTCCGTCATGCATTGTTTTGAGATGATTTTTTGTATTTTGACATTGTAACACATCAGTCTCTGTGGTTTTAAGAGTTTTCACCCTGGGGTCGTTTAGAGGTCTTTAAGAAGAAGAAGGTCTGCTTTGTATATCTGTCTTGTGATCAAACATCCTCTGCCGTTATATATTGTTGCGGCTCGAGCTGTGCCATCTCCAAACCAATCCGTCTTTTCCAAACTACATATGGTTGACGATATGTTCCTTTAGCTATAGGATAATCTTTTACAAGCTTACATGGCGACACGTTCTTAGTTTCTTAGCTGGGGCATTTCTCTAGTTAGTTCAGACTGGCTGGAGCCCGCTTCATTTATGGCCCTAGATTGTTGATTTGGGTTCCTGCAGTTGATCTGGAGTTTCTATTAAATTCTGCGTCCCAATTAGTTTGAAAGATTAATTTGGGTCTGGTTCATTCTCAAATCCTACACAGTATATGAATTAATATACAGATAGATTTCTTCAAAAACACATTTACTGTTTAAAGGCACAATATGTAATTTTTCTGCTATAAAAATAGGAAAAATCACTATATCTGTGCTATATATTTTTTTTAGTTGTGTACTTACATTATCCCCCCGACAGTTTCCACGAACTTTCAAACCCGGAGCAATTTATAGTTTAATTCGAAGACACGTACCGTTTCTTTATTTCCTATTTGTCGCTCGTCTATGGCGTCATATAACCTTTGACTCCTAGTTTCTCTAACTTCCTGCGGAGTTGTGAGATCCAGGCGATCACCGGGCGCTCGCACTCATGTAAACCGCATGGAACAGCCTTACCTCGGCTAGTCCTCCTGACGTTTGCCACTGGTTCTGATGACTCTAGTCTAGTGGTTAAACATGAGATATAATTCATCTTGTGTCAAAGTGAAGTTTCATAACGTTTAACGTTGTAGCCTGCTTAATGTTTGACTGAATCGTTTAACTTGGGCTACTTTATTTCTTGACTTATATAGCTTCTTATACCTTTTAGGCTACTTATACTTTTATTTTATTTATTTATTTATTTTTTATACTTATACTTTTATAATGGCTATTATTGATCAATAAAACTGAAATTTAACAAAAACAGACATGGTTTTATCAGTTTATTTTATATAGCCTAAGCCTATGTGCAAATATTTTAAACTATATAAACTATATCACCAACACGTCATGTATTTTTTCATGTACGGGATGGGAAGTATTTTAGTGTAAAATTTTTACTTTTGAGCATTTGGTCCAAATGCAAATTTCCAAATGATGTGCTCTTTAACAGATGAACATTATACTGTAACATTTTCACTCCAACCACACATAATGTCTCCTGATTCAGCTTATCAAACAGCTAATTATTAGAATTAGGTGTGATAAAACAGGGTTGGAGTGAAAACAGTCCGGACAGTATTTCTCTAGGGACCAGGGTCGAAGACACCTGAATACATTAACATTAGTAGACTCATCTTACATTAGCTAATGTTACTGATAAGTTAGCAAGGTAACTTTTTTTTAGCTAACGTTACCCTCGCGGCAATTTCATTAGAATGGCATTACATAAAGTGAATAGCCGTAACTATACGTAACAAGAATAGAGATATAATATAAATACCAATACATTACCTCGTCAGTGAACATGGTTTCTGCTGGAGATGCTAGATGGCTGGTTGTCATTGACAATGACAACAACTCCCATGAGCCCACACTCTTTCCCGACGTCATCAAAGTACGTCTTTTGTTATTATTTTGATTGAGTGACCCCTAGTGACCAAAAATGACATGCTGTACGTTTAAGTGAAATTTGTAGATTTTACATAAATTACGATGTGCATGTTGCAAAGATATCCCATGTACTATAATAGCTTAATTAAAATAGTACTAGATCAGTATTATATAGTATTATTGTTTCTATCTATCTATATAATAATGATGGCATTTATTTTAAAAAGGTTCTGCAAGATGACATACCATCTGTTATGTTTGGACATAATCAGTAGAAATCCCTATTGTAATACAAGCTTCATTGACTTCATCATCATCATCTTGCTGGTTCTGAATCAGATCTGAAGTAATTAGTATCTTCCTACTTTTAGTCTTTTCATTGGATAAGTATCTTTACTCTCAATCAAGTAATTCATAATAACAGTATCATTTTTGCTTCTACTTGTGTAATTACTTCTACAAGTACTTTTACTTGAGTACAGATTTTGGTTACCATACCTGCCTATTATGTTTATAAGCACCAAATGTGTATATATTATGCTTTTCAGACTGAATGTCAAGAAAGCATGTTTTATCGCTTTCATCTCCACATTTCTGTCATGTTGTGTCTTTTCTCTCAAAACAAGATCCTTCAATCATCTGTTGGTGTGTGTTTCAGGAGTTTCTGCTGCTGAACGAGATAAAATGAAGAGAATGTCGGTGATGGCAGGAGAATCTGTTATTTTATATACTGGTGTAGTAAGAAAACTGAATGATTCAATAACATGCTATTTTAATGAGATTCTCATCGCTGAAATCACTGGAGATCAGAGTAAGATCTGTACAGATGTTCAGTGTAAAGAGAGATTCAGAGACAGACTGAAGCTGGATCATCAGACTGGATCTCTGATCATCACACACACCAGAAACACAGACTCTGGAGAATATAAACTACAGATCAACAGCAGCAGATTCAACATCATGAAGAGCTTCAGTGTTTCTGTCACTGGTGAGTCTTAGGGTGTACTCACACTAGCCAGTTTGAACCGTGCCCGAGTGCGTTTGACCACCAAAGCGCGGTTCGTTTGACTAGTGTGAGTGCTCTGAACCGTTCCCGGGCGCGGCTCGATTAGCCGGCCCTGGCCCGCTTGGAAGAGTTGGGCCAGAGCACGGTTCAGTTGGACTCGGGCACGGTTCGCATGCAGTGTGAGCGCTAACCATGCTGGAGCACGGAACAGGACGCGTGACCTCACGGTTTTGCGACGCTCCAAAACCAACATGGCGGGGAAAGGGTCGCTTTGGTCTACGGCAGAGGTGCAATGCTTGTTGGAAATTTGGGCAGATGAGCGCATACAAGAACAGCTGTACAAAACGCATAAAAACTCAGATATATTTAGAAAAATCCATGACTATCTTCTTCGTCATGGATATCAAAGAAATACAAAATTATCCACAAAGAAAACAGAGCGATGGACTCCATTGTGTTCAGAGAGCGCCGCTCTTCCTGTTTATCCCGAAACCGTCGCACCATAATGACGTAAGCGTGCTCCGGCACGAATGCTGAAACCCTATGTGAGTGCAGGCCAGAGGGGGAGTGGGGAGGGGGGACAATCGTACTCGGGCCCGGTTCATGGCAACCGTGCCTAGTGTGAGTACACCCTTATTTAATCATTCAGTGCATTTTCCCTTGAGCAGTTTTAAAATACTGTTTACTATAGTAAAGTCGAAACAATAAATCAGTAAATTAACAGAGCTTTGAATGCATATTAAAATATAATGTAATGTTGCGTTATGAATTTTACATTTCTCAAGTCTATTATATAGGAATAAGAAAAATGCATATTGTAGACCAGGAGACGTTGGGATATCTTTCAAGCAGAAATTATTCTTTATTGAGGACTTTGCTGTGCGTTGCTGTAGTTTGTCCAACAGTCTGGTCTACAACAGTATACATTGTAGTTTATATACATTCCAAGGAGGAGGGATTTACATTGTGATGAGACCAAAGTCTGGATGTCAGCTGATATCATCATCATACTCTTAAATGCTAAATGTACAGAACTTTCTTAGTTTATATACGATTGTATTGGAATCTAAATTAAACATTTAATAAATTTGTAACACTACAATATCATCAGTCAGTTTTCCTGCCAACTTTGTTTCGTGGTGAGCTCACAGTGCTGTGATGTTGTTTTAACTGCTGTTGTTAAGAAACACCAGATTTTTCAAATAAACCAACTATTTATCAAGTCAATATCACTACTGAAAGCATAAAGGTGTAAATGTCAGTCAGAAGTATTGGTGGAGTTGATTATCATTCGATCTCCAGTAATACTGTGTGTCTGTCTTTAGCTGTTCCAGATTCAGGTTTATCTTCAGCTGCTGTAGGAGGAATATGTGCTGCTGTTGTTCTGCTGGCGGCTGCTGTGATCTACTATCTCTACAGACCAAAACAAAGTGGCAAGTATTGCATACAGCTGATTGTACAAAATACAAATATAAGATTTATTGTGCATAAAGAATCTTTAAAAGTATGTATAAGTATGTGTTTTTTATTCTAATTGACCAAAGTAAGAGTTTGTTGTTGTTGTTCAAACAGGAGACAGGACACCGCGAGATGATCATGATCAGGTGAGATACTGTGAGCTCTGAATCTCTGTCTGCAAAAACACTGACTTTACTACAGATTCAGATCTGTGAGAACTGTTAAGCCCCTAATGACATGATTTCGAACAAAATCAGGCTAAAACGAAGTTCGTTTCAGGGCGTCAAAGTAAACTTTCCGCCTTTTCTGTGTCGGTTACGTTATATGTAGGGTTGGCTCCGCCTTCTTTAAAGTGGAAATCTTCTTTTTTTATTTCTTCTGTTCAGTCCGTCATGGTCAGACATCTGCAAAATACAACATGAACACACTGTAGAGCAGATTTAAAATCTAATACTAATCGGAAGAGACACTGACATGTTTAAAATTGTAAAGTTCTGCTTTAAAGCAATACGTTTGTATAAAGTGCGATATAATGAACATGACGTGACTTTACTAGAGTGCAGAGCTGGTGCAAACACATCCACATCGCTATGATCAGATCTTTCTTAACTGCTGTTTTCTCACCGCTGTCGACAGGGACATCTTCAAGTGTAACTTGTCATTTTTGATGTATTAATTTTGTTATCGAGAGGAAAGTGCACAGCACGTATTTACACATTCATCCGAACGCCATCACAGCAGATGTTCACTAACAGTATATTGCTGGTCATGTATTTCAAGTGAAGGACAAGTGAAGAATAGAAAATAAATTCTCTGTTTGTCAGGGCCTTGTGTGGTTTTATACAGAATGTATCACATAGAAACATCAATAATAACAGACTTATTTAAGAGAATTGCTGCTCTTGTGCCATTTTATTTCAGAATGAAGAACAGGGGTCTTAACATTCAGCAAACATCAGAGAGAAAAACAATTTTCTCTGTTTGTGTGATTGAATCATCAATACTGATCATTTGTTTTACCTTCTGTGAATCTGCTTCTGTCTTTCAGGAGGACGGCGTTGCAGAACAAGCGTCCCTTAATCAGAGGACTGAGACTCCACAGATGGATGATGATAATGAGACTGAGACTGATAATGAGACATCTCCTAATGAGACTTGAGACTACTGGGATTTCACAGTAACATTATTATTTTAAAAGTTTCACTGACCGGGAACATGAAGAGGAAGTGGGAAAAGATCAGGGAAAAAAGAAAGTGGTAGAAGATCAGCTGAAATTCTCATCGCTCATAGAGAAATAGTGTCAGGATACTAAAATATTACTAGTCTGTACCAATAACGGTGACTTGGCGTTTCTAGTCGAAACAAAGCAACCCATCACCAGCAAGAGTGCTTGAGGTTTTCCAGTGCTTAATAGTGGAGGGATTATTACAGCTGCTAAAGGATCCAGACAGGAACAGTGCAGGATTGTCTCTGTTGATTATTCTCTTGACTGTATTGATGTTTGTTTAATCATTAGCAATAGCATTTACACTGCAAGACGCTCAGATTGATAGTAATCTCATACTGCAAGTGCTCTTAATGTTACATCTTTAGAATATTAGGATTTGCACTTTTACTTAGCCACTTGGTAACCTCTTAACTGGTGTGTTAGAAATGGCTTTGAGTTTTGGTTTGGTTTGTGGTGTGGTGTTAAAAAAAAATTTAAGGTTAAAAAAAGCCAGCAAGAGTTGATCCATGCATCCATTGTGTTCTTGTTTATGTCCTAAATCCTCTTCATCCTCAATGGGACAGAAGGGCGCTATCATCTGCCTCCACCTCTCTGTCCATGGCCACATGTTGTTCCCCAGGTGAGATGCTTTTCTACCAGCTCTGATGTCACTGTCCACATCCAGGTGGTCTTTGCTCTTCTCTTACGAGGTGGTGTCCATCTTTCGGGATGCGGTACACTACTACTCGGACTGTACCTTGTCGTTGGTGTAGTAGCTTGCGTGCCTCCTCGACCCCAAAGGCTGTATCGGTGGGAGCAATCGCTTCCAGCAGGTTCAACCATACCGGGAAGGCTTTGTGGTAAGAGGCCTGACCAAACAGTCCTCATGCCCTCCACGTAGGGCTAACAACCCCAACCCTGTAAGAACGAAATCTTATGGAATTAATTAGATGCCAAGAATCTCAGGAACTGAACCTGTAAAAACTGCATTGAAAGACCCTGTGGATTGAAGCAACTACAAAATGACAAATGTTATTTTGTTCATTTATTGTTATATTGTATAACTGTTACTGCCTGCTGCGCAAGCTTTTGAGTGTGATCAAGCATCTGCGTGGTATTTTAAGCTCAGGATTTTCATGAATGTGTATTTTCTGTTTAAACAACAATATATATACATTTTTAATAATAGATTTTAGATGTTTGCTACTTGTACTGATTTCTTCATTGTTGAAATGTGCAACATTTTATTTTTCTTTGTACCCTTGTACGTTTTTTACAAGCTCCCTTTATGAAGCATGTGAGATGTTGGTTGTTTTTTTAAATTTGAGTTTTTGCGTTTTCATGTGTAGATTCAAGGTGAATGTTCGCTACTTCACATTATCTGTCTATTACAGATGTTTTTTACATGTCTGTCTTTCAGTTGTAGTCCTATTCATGAAGCATGTTTGTTCAAAGTGCTTGTTATTCCGTAATTATTGTGGATGGAGTGGATTGTAACAATAACTAGCCTAGGTAAAATGAGTACTGAGTGAAAAGTAACATAGAATAGTGCTAAACTTTAATACTTTTTACTCAACAAGGACTAAACTTTCACCTTTAACATTTTACGTTGTTAACCTAACCAGCTGTTCCCCACTCAGTCCTTGGCAATATGAACAAAGGAATCTAATCAACTAATTTTAAAACCTTTTTTTGTTTTGTACTCATATCAGATGTTGCAGGCTGATACGGGAATGGATACTAGATGGCGCTCTTGTAGAGTATACCGTATACTCTGAAGAAGATCCCATGTAAACTCTCTAGGGTATTATTAGTAGACTGTTTACGGTTAGTAGAATAACTTGACGTACTACTTGCAAAGTTACTTATAGTCATATTCTCAGAAGATATTAGACAGTCTACTCTACTGAGAGTTAATTATTTGAGTACAACAATGTCTAAAGTGTAACCAGTATTAAGTAGACTCAAAATATAAAAGGCTATACAAAAATACTCCTGAAGAACTATCATATTTTCCTTTTTTTTTTGAATGATGTGATAAAATCCAAATTAGTATGAAGCTCACCCTGCTGTTCTGTTTTGTGTGCATAACAAGTTGTCGTCTCCTTCATAAGAAAACATTTTCTTTCTTTTTCGTTATCAAAGAGGGAAGACATCCTCTGTTTCCATCTAATCGGCTAACTTGCACTGGACAGTCAAAATAACCTTCTGAACCTGTTGTCTTATCCTTGACCCCTAAACCATTATCTTAATCCCTATCTTGCTCAGTTTCATGCCATCACCCATAAAATCTGCTTAATGCTCAAATTCTAAGAAATGCTCCTTCTGCTTTCCAGTGCAGTCACAAAGCGCACAATTAATGTCTGTTCCGATCTACTCATGTTAGTTGACTTCTTGATTGTGGTCAGTATGCTGGATAGATTTTTCCAGTCTTTAGCCATAGCAGACTTTCTCTTGCCTTCACTAAAATGTTTACAGCTGTAACGTCCTCGCTAATTGAATAAACAAGCCATAGTTTGTCCCAGTTAGCTAAGGCGACTTTATAATGAGCCTCTGAAAATCTCCTGTTCCCACTGCGTTTTGGAAAAAATTATGCCTTGTTTTGATCTGGCCCTCAAAGTGTCTTTAAATCCAGGTTTTATTACTGCTGGCCATTTACTGACATCATGACATATTTCCTCACCTGTAAAATGTACTACTTGTCCATACCTTCACTGTCATTAGCATGGTCGCTAATGCTAATGCCTACACTGTCATCTTGACTTCCAGAGATGAAGAATTTCAATAAAGAGCCTCTTTGTTTCTGCAGTTCTTGTTCTCTTAAAAGTCGTCATCTTTTGCAATCATGTTTGTTTAGTTTTATTTGTTTTGATGACATTTGTACATGTATTTTTGAGTGTTTCACATGTAGACTATAATTGAATTGCTCTACAAGTCTTCACTACTACTGGGCTGGCACTACTAGAATAAATTCAGATTTGGGTACTTTCACACTAGCAGAGTTGACACCGAGTTCGGTTCGTTCGGATGATGTGAACTGTTTTTCAAACTGTACCCGAATCCGAATACAAAAAAAGACACAGTTCATGTGAACTGCTGATATGAACGCACTCTTACTAAATCGTGAAATTGAATTATGATTCAATAAAAACTTCTGTTTGTGTGTTCTCTCTCACTTGCGTGACTGATGCACTGCAGGCAGAGATATTGTCTCTCATTTCTGCTCAGCTTCAGCGGAAATTGACTCCCACAATCTTTTGGACATTTGATAGATAAACGCAAGTGCCATATCGACTGTGTGAATTCTCAATCCGAGCTGAACTTATAAGTTGGCAGCCCTGGTTTTTATCATAATTATCCAATAATATTATCATAATATTATCATATTATTTGAAATAACTGCTGCAACCAATGGATCAAAACAAATCAATTTGCTAATGCTAACTAACTTCTAGGCTACACAGCATAGTTACTAACCTAAACAAACGTCCTTTTCAAGGAAAGTCTGTGTACTCGGCGGCCATTTGCAACGCCTCAGTGTGGATAGAGTGGTGCAGGGATGACACATTTTTGTAGGCAAAAACTCAGAAGCGAGTTAGCATTTTCGCACTTCTGGTTCTATCGTCCTGAAGTCAATTGGTTTTTAGTTAAATGTCTGTCTGCAATGAAGGCAGGTCCGCGAGACGTGGATGCTGCTCTGCAGAGTGCTGTGGTGACTGTGATAAAGTAGGTCGGAGAAGGGTCTTGGGGTCTATATGTGCATATGTCTGCTGCCTGGTGTGTGTTATCTGTCTGCACGTCGTCAGTTTCCTCTCTGCTCCGCAAGGTTTTTTTAATGTGTGAGAAAATGGACTTGTGGCGTGAGAAGTGTCAATTGCATGTGTCTCAGGCTGACTGCACAAGAGTTGGGGGCTCTGGTGGTGTGAGTGACTGTGCAAACATGAGTAATCGGAGCTATCTTTTTACAGAGTGCCAAAAGCTATAGAAAATATTAGCAAAATGGATAGCTGCAATTCACAGAAATAACTGGAACTTTAAAATTGCCTAAACTTTTTTTATTGGTTTGGTTGATAGAAAAAATAAGTAACTCCTTAAATTTATGCCTTGGAACTTATGGTTAAAAAAAAATACTAACAATAATATTAACCTTATATTAATATTAACAGTTTACATTTTATTCAAAACGTGGCCATATTTCTAAAATAGACTCAGTTCAAAAAGTCAATAAGAATGGTTGTCAACACAGAAGTTATTATTTTATTGTTCAAAATGTAGCAGTTAACAGATATTAGCGATCATTGGCACACCCGAAACTAATGTTAACTTCAACTTCATGTCTCCTGACTCCTGACTCTCCATTCCTTCATCTGCATTATTTTTGAAGGCAGCATATATATACTGTATATATCTATTTATATCTTTATCTTTTAGCTCAATGGAAAGCACAGGATTGGCAGCGAAGGATATCCTTCGCTGCCAATCCTGTGCTTTCCATTGAGCTAAAAGATAAAGATCGCGTCTCAAAGTTGCAGTTAGTGGTCAGTTTGTGTTTAAATGTACGTTTTTGACCAATGTTTTCCACTTCTGATGTAATTTCTGATGTAATTTCTAGTGAGAAATTACAATTGCATTAATTAAATATTGGTTTATTTTCACCAAAGCTCTCTCTATTTGAGGACATCCCATTCAGGAAAAATTGGGGCTTACTGTTACTGTTATACCTCAGGATTGTTAGAACCTCGGATTCAGGAGGAACAGTGCGGTTTTCGTCCCGGCCGTGGAACACTGGACCAGCTCTATACCCTCTACAGGGTGCTGGAGGGTTCATGGGAGTTTGCCCAACCAATCCACATGTGCTTTGTGGATTTGGAGAAGGCATTCGACTGTGTCCCTGGTGGCGGCCTGTGGAGGGTGCTCCGGGAGTTTGGGGTCCGGGGTCCTTTGCTAAGGGCTGTCCGGTCCCTGTACGACCGAAGCAGGAGCTTGGTTCGCATTGCCGGCAGTAAGTCAGACTTCTTCCCGGTGCATGTTGGACTCCGGCAGGGCTGCCCTTTGTCGCCGGTTCTGGTCATAATTTTTATGGACAGAATTTCTAGGTGCAGCCACGGGCCGGAGGGTGTCGGGTTTGGGAACAACACGATTTCGTCTCTGCTCTTTGCGGATGATGTTGTCGTGTTGGCCCCTTCAGACCAGGACCTTCAGCATGCACTGGGACGGTTTGTAGCTGAGTGTGAAGCGGCTGGGATGAGAATCAGCACCTCCAAATCCGAGGCCTCAGTCGGGAAAAAGGTGGCTTGCCTTCTTCAGGTTGGTGGAGAGTTCCTGCCTCAAGTGGAGGAGTTCAAGTATCTTGGGGTTTTGTTCATGAGTGAGGGAAGGATGGAACGGGAGATTGACAGACGGATCGGTGCAGCTTCCACAGTAATGCGGACGATGTACCGGTCTGTCGTGGTGAAGATAGAGCTGAGCCGCAAAGCGAAGCTCTCGATTTACCGGTCAATCTACGTTCCTACTCTCACCTATGGTCATGAGCTTTGGGTCATGACCGAAAGGACAAGATCCCGGATACAGGCGGCCGAAATGAGCTTTTTCCGCAGGGTGGCTGGGCGATCCCTTAGAGATAGGGTGAGGAGCTCGGTCACTCGGGAGGAGCTCAGAGTAGAGCCGCTGCTCCTCCACATCGAGAGGGGTCAGCTGAGGTGGCTCGGGCATCTGTTCCGGATGCCTCATGGACGCCTTCCCCGGGAAGGTGTTCCGGGCGCGTCCCACCGGGAGGAGACCCCGGGGAAGACCTAGGACACGCTGGAGAGACTATGTCTCCCGGCTGGCCTGGGAACGCCTCGGTGTCCCCCCCCGGAAGAGCTGGAGGAAGTGTCTAGGGAGAGGGAAGTCTGGGCATCTCTGCTGCCCCTGCAACCCGGCCCCGGATAAGCGGAAGAAGATGGATGGAGATGGATGTTACTGTTATTGTAAATGACAAAAAAATTACATCTGCATTTCAAGCTCAAGCTACTGCTAAATGTGCATTTCCAAGAAACAAACATATAAATGTTAAATGTGCATTTTCAATCAACAAAATTATTAATTATTTTTGGTGCCAAATCAGGTGCTGGTGCCACTGGTCTCAAATGTTAATCTACAGCCATGTAAAAAAAGGGTGTGTGAGATCAAGGATATAATTCTTCTTAAAAAAAAACGTCCTCTTACTACTAGAAGTACGGAAACTAGCACAGCTTATCTGCAGGATCACAGCATGAGTGTATGAAGTCCTGGCGATATATACTCTGACCTTTATTATCAATCTTAAAATTTCACAGATACATAATATGCACAGTAATATCACTGTTTGATTTGAGTGAATATTGTACCTGCCAGAATCAGTTTTTAGTTGTAAACTTCTAGTTTCTAAGCAGACGCCAATTGTTTTCATGTGAGCAGCAATGGAAAAAAAGCCCTTTAACCGCATTCTGTTCACTCAGACACGCTGTTCACACCTCAGAGACTCGCAGACATCAGACACCAGCGTCCGGCAGTACGTGCTCATGCACAAGCTGTTCGGCTACACAACCACATTTACCTATAACGGCAAGGTTCACTCCTTTTACAACTTTTGCACATGTGCATCTACATTTTGCACGTACACACATGGTCTCTTAAGCATTTAAGAATTAAACATGAAAACGCTTCAATGGTCAATATGATTTAGATCATTTGCATTATAAGGCATATTATTTTATAGGAGAGCATAATCAATCTTTAGTCTTAACATATCGCACTTCAAACCCTTCAGGATGATCCTGCTGCATGTCTGATGGTATTTCCTGATGAAACATGTGATGATTCTCACATTCCCAAAACTCAAGCATTGACTCGGAGTCTAAAGTCGTTGCAGGAGATTCACAGTGAAAGCCATGACACGGCAGCTGATCTAAGATTGATGATTGATGATCATACGACAATAGCTGCATACTCCACATGATCCTCCTCTTCAACATTCTGTCAAAAAACAACAACAACAACAACAAAAAACACACATGAGATTATAATAATGAAAAACAAAGAAGTGTGTCCCTCTTAGAAAGACCTCATAGTCAGACAGATTCCTTGTTGTGAGCGTGTGATTTTCTGACTTCATATGAATATACAATGTTTTGAAGTAAAGCCAAATTGGACACTAACTTCTGATTTTGCCGTTACAAGATTTAATACAGATGTCTGCAAAAAAAAAAATGCAACTGTTGTGTTATAAAGCAGATTTGACAACCATCGTATGATGTAAAAAGCACATTTTCTTGTTGACTGTTGTGCAAACCATCAAAAAAAGATGCATTCTTATGACTCTCATTTCCTGAATGCTTCAGTTTCCTGTCAGACGGTTTAACATTGTGAGTTTCTGGTAAAACAAACAAACACCGTTTACTGCTCACTTCAAAGACAATGTTCAATCCTGGCACATGCACAAGACCCCTATGCCACTTTGGCTTCTGACTAAACAAGTGCCCTTTTTGCAAGATTTCCATTTTTATTTAATTGCATTGAAGTTCTAATTCTGCGTGACTGCACAAGTCTTTTCTGCAACGAGGAGGCAGAAATTAGTTTGATAATTGTTTTTAGTTTTAAAAATTTTAAGGTACGAAATTATATTTATGGAATTGTTATGATAATTTATTACCTGTTAATCACTTTTTGAGCATACGTGAAAATGATATTTCCAATTTAAACTGTTGTAAATCTTGAATGCTTTAGACCACAGACATAAGTTTGGTCACTTGGGAGAATATTTCTAAAGTGAAACAACTTAAAAAAGTGAATCTAAAAAAAGTTTTAGAAGTTTAAGTGTTAAGGAAAAATAAAGATTTTTTTAATTTTAAATATAAAATTAAATATATATTTTCCAAAACACCTTTTACTGTAAAAGTGTGAGAAAATCAAAGCCATACATCTAAACAATTGGAAGTTATGTTCCAAATTTGCAGTTGATATCTCACAAAAATAGCTTTCAGTAATATTTGGGCGCATTACAAAAATGATACAGAGACTCAAATGATAGAGACTGATGACATAAATGAAACACATAATCTTACCAATGTATGTGCGTTTCTTTTGTGGAATGTCGGATGAGCGTAAGTGATCTTTCTGTTAAGAGTCTGAACTGTTTCTACAACAACAATAATAGATGCGTTAAAACCACAAAACACAGACTTAGCTATATCTGATTCTTTGAAACAATATTATTACTGTCGGCTAAAGTACTTCCAGGCAGGTTTTGACTGCATTACAGTTCCATATCACTTGATCGCCAATAATATTATTATATAAGGTACTTAAAAGCCTACAACAACAAAAGAACCAAAACCCACCAACAGATTGACCAAGCCAATACAATAGGATAAAAATTGTCAAAGTATTTCCATGTATTCCCCCACTAAATGACCTTTTATGTAAATCTCTCTCTGACACACACTGTACTGAAACACACACACACACACACGCACACAAACTTTCCACCGTTTGCCTCGTAATTTACTTTTCGATAATATATTTTTCAACTGAAAACCCTGCATGTCATTTCTCACTAACACTTACCTTCTTGATCAGTTGTTCTACATTTCCTGCAGATCCAGAAGATCCCGACTGCAGCGACTATCATCAGAGATCCAGCGGAGATCAAGACGATGTAAAATAAGGGCAGGCCTTGATCTGTAACGGACAAAATGGACTGTGAATGTGTCTGATCAATAACAAAATCAGAGATCTGGTCAGTAAATACACACATATATCATCAGTGCTGCTGTTACCTGCACATGTGTGGCAGAGTGTGTTGATGTCCAGATGTGTGGTCTGGTTGCTGATGGGATTGTTCAGCACACAGCTGTAGGTGTTTTTATCCTGATATTCCACCTCCAGAGGTAGAGAGAGACTGATCTGCTGAGATCACACACACTGATGCTGGACAATACACTGATTCCTGCGTACCAGGAGAGAGTCGCATCACACACACTCAACACTGATGAACACACCAGTGAACAATTTGATGATGATGATGATGATGATGAAGAACATTGTGAAGAGTTACTGATGATGACAGGAACAGGCAGACGAGCTGGAAAACATGAGAGAATAAACAGAAATGGAAAAAATATACGCAACAATATTATTTTCACTTCAGTGTGTTGAATGGGTGTTTATACGGTCCGTCATTTCAAACTATAAAATGATCCAATTCAATATGTAAAAATAAACAAATATTTGAAGGACAGGACAAATGATCTCTACTCACCATAGACAGAAACACTGAATGTTTTTGATGATCGTTTCACTCCCCTTAACTCCAGTGTATAAACTCCAGTATGTTCAGTTGTGGTGTGTGTTGATGGTCAGAGATCCAGTTTGATTGTCCAGCTTCAGTCTGTCTCTGAATCTCCCATCAGGAACATCTTCATATGTGGAGAAGATTCGGGGTCTCCTTTGCTGATTTTAGCTATCAGAGAGTTTTCAGCTCCATATTTCCACAGTATATCTTCGTCTTCATGTATTTCAGTGAGATCAGTGTTTAGAGTGACAGAATCTCCCTCCATCACTGACACTGAATCACCAAACACACCTGGAGAACAAACAGATTTACACAGATTCATGTTTCTGTTGGTTTCCTGAATCCTGAAATCAGCTGCAGTTTTGATCATTTACGTGTGAACTGAAGAACATTCACAACAGCAGCAGAAAACAAAATGAAATGTGAGATATAAGTGAACATTTGATCTAAAATCAGTGAGTTAAGTCACATATCCATTATTTTTCAAGACTATTTCAGACCTGGACATTTCAGTGCAAAATCCTGAATTCAGATATCACAATATTCAAGATTCGTTTGATACAGCAAAGATCAAAATAGTCGAATACGCAGCAGCTTTATTACTCCAGAAACAAATTAAAATGTGTTTATAAACTCACCAGTCAGACTCCACCAGCTCAAACAGAGCAAAACACACATGTGAATCATTTTCTTCAGTAGTTCAGTGTGTGATGAAACTATCCACTAAAAACACTCAGTCTATATGTGTGAATCTCCCACGACACAGTTTGACCCTCCTAGTTTCACACATCGTATTTGCATATAAAATGTGTATAGTTTACCTGGCCTTTATTAAGACTTTATCTGTTTCTTAATGAGTGAAAATATTCTTTATTTTTATCGATTAACAAACTTTTTGTAAGATTGTTGCCTGACTTTGTTAAATGGCTAAATAAGAATGTGTGAATTGTGTATAAACCGCATGTCATGTTAAAATAGTGTTTCTCTAGTGATTTTAAAATGGTTGATGGTTGTGTATATTTATTCAGTTCTCAATTTAGTGAACGGAAAAACCAAAGTAAAAAGTTAAAACCATGTATGGTCTCACATTACTAGTTTTACTGACGTTCATCTTCTGAGTGAAAGTGAAACTGCTGCGGCCGGTGTTCTTCAGAGATGTGGTTTGATCTGGTGGGGTCTACAAACGTCTTGTGTGTGGGCATTCAGTGCATGTGTGTTTAGTTTGTAGGTCAGGGTCCTTCCTTCCTTCTACTATGAACAGCTTTTGAAAGGCCCCCTGTGGTGAATATCAAATTTTTAATGTCGTTTACATGGTGTTTTTAACATGCTTTAAGACAAACCATGTGCAAATTCATAGGTCAGCACCATTTCATTTTTCTACGTCACAGACATGTGACCAGTCCTGTCAACGTGGGTGGTCAGGGATTTTCCTATCATGCTCTGTGGGCTTTTCAACACAGTGAGCACATATACCTTTAAGAAGGAAAAGGAAAAATATAGTGGGTGAATAATGTATATGTATATTATGATGTTTAACTATATGCCTTTCTCCATTGACTTTCTATATGTTTTAAAGCGTTTCTAAGGATGCCGATATTTAGAAGACAGCTGTCTGACTCTGAGATGAAGCAAGGGGTGTAGTTATATTTTGTGTTGTTTTCTGTTTTATTTTCAAGGACCTTTAGGGTATGTTTACATGTCAACGACGTACTAAAAACAGAAAAGGTTTTTCTTTGTGGTTTTTTTTTTGCCTCAAAACGATCCTCATTCACACGAATCCACAAAAAAAAGGCCAAAACGCTGTATTCTGCTGCCAGTAAAGACTTTGTAAAGACTTTTGTTGACTTTTCACTGTGTAAAGAAACACTATGGGTCTATCCGCTTGTTAAGGTCCAGGTCCAATCGCTTTGCCCCAAGAAAACAACAAACGGTGTCTGATATACACCCACAATGTGATGCAATACTACAGCGATACATTTTTATTAAATCGTTAAAATATTAGTGTCTGGGCCGTCGTGAGCATAGATATACATAATAAAGGTTAGATGTCTTACGGCGGAGTCTCGAACGTCATCACCCGGTGGCCATCTTGTCACAGGCAAGCTTTAAGCCGGGCTCTGTGGTACCTGATGTAAGGTGAGTGATCTGCATGAACACAAATACTCTTATCTCGCTGAAATCTTGACGGATTTACAAACGGTTTGGTTTCTTGCAAACGTTCGTTAGTTGGTTCCCAAAAAAATTACCAAACAGGAACCAAATATATACGTTCTGTGTTTGTTGGGTAGGGAAGACACTGATATTTTTCACTTTATCCTGGGAGAATAAAACTGCAAAGTTAAAAATAAACGCAAACGCATAAATCATCAAATCATTTCTCACCCATTTGATCAGGGATCTAGCCTACTGTATGAAAATATAGTGATGATCATTATTGATAATATAGGCTATGTAAAAGGAGGGGGCAATGAATCAGGATGTGGTGTGTATGATGTTCATTGACTTAGGTCATTCATGTTTTTCTGAGGAGTGAATATATAAATCAGTGATGTTCTGCTACATTATGAATCTAGACATATTTCTCTGTTATCTTTATTATCTATAAGAAGAAGAAGAAAAAATCCACAGTACTTCCCTGCATGTTGCCTTTATTTCTTCCAAAAAGGGATTTATAATTAAATGTTCATTCATTGTTCAGGTATTTTCATTGCTCTTGCAGATGTGGAATCATAAATTAACCAAAGACTTCTAACAGCTCAAGATCACCATCAGCAATTATTAATAAACTCCAACAACATGACAAAAATAAATAAAATACTGCAAATGTAATAAGATTTTAGTTTGCGAAAAAGCTGTAGTCTTATATTTAAATATATAAATATGTTTAAAATATGTACATTTATTCGAATTAACCAAAGTAAGCCGTCTAACTGAGTTTAGTATTGCTCAAACAGGCAATAGGAGGCTTTGCTTTTAATATCGGTTCTTTAGTGGTTCCTCTGTGAGATGCAGAATCTATTTAGCGCACTCTATCGGAAAAAGTCACGCTATTCTTAGAGAGATGTGTTTTCTGCTTCAGACACTGTGATCGATGATGATCAGCAGAGCTTATTGTGTGTGAGACTGTCATAGATCACCAAACGCCGTAATTCAGCCTGTTTGTTTTCATCAGTATTTGAATTATTTTAAATTCTACAGTAAATTGTAATTTTATGGTAAGGGTAGGGTTAGGGTAGGTTTAGAGTTGGAGAGGTTTTTAGCTTTAACCAGACAGCAACATATCGTCTCAGATCCGGCCCACATCTGGTACACGTGGGATTCCGCATGTAGCCTGTGTATTTTGTTTCACCGGTTTGTTTCAACTAGCTGGGACTCTCTCTCTCTCTCTCTCTCTCTCTCTCTCTCTCCTCTCTCTCTCTCTCTCTCTCTCTCTCTCTCTCTCTCTCTCTCTCTCTCTCCTCTCTCATCTCTCTCTCTCTCCTCTCTCCTCTCTCTTCCTCTCTCTCTCTCTCTCTCTGGATTATTTTGAAAAGGTATAGACCTACATTTCAATGTTAAGCATAAACTAGCTAGCCTATATCTGTTCACATTTTCAAAACAATGCATAGTTTGTGTAATATGATAAATCGTCTGAGCTTGTTTACAGAAACGCCAGTTTGCACTGCAGTATCATGCTGCATAACGAGCTGTTTTGTAGAGCGCCATCTAGAGTCATAACTAGGAATTCACCATTCCGAGAATAAAAGTGAAAGTTAGTGTCAGTTATATTAAAAACTAACAAATAATTTAGTGGCAAGCAGGTGGAAAAGGTGAAAAAAGGTGGTGAAAATAAAGCTTCTCTTTAATTTACTCGCAATGATCTTTAACGCGACCTAAATTGTTTATCTCTCTTTCGGTCATCTAATTAATTTATAATTCCTTATTATTGCTAAATGGAAGTGAAATGTGTTTGTTATAGAACATTGTGGACTTCTTGTTATGGTTTTAGACACGTTTGAGGGCGTTTCCCCCCACAAATAATAGGAAACACCGTAAACCCAAAATCATATTTGCAACAATTATGTGATCGTAGGCTACGCGTCAAATGGTTAAAGAACATGACGAAGCGTCACTACGTCATCGCGCTACAGTGCGTAGTAGCCTAAGCATCACAAAATATTACTTTCTCTTTGGCGTCGACGTGATGCAGAGGAGGACCAGATGAGCGCTATTGTATAGGCTATCAAAAGATGCAATGATTGTTTTAAGAAAAATAGGGGAAATTAAGCTCCTGTTTATGTTGCCTTTATTTCTCGTGTGTTTAATCAATCATGGTAAGACATTACGATTATGTTATTGACACTTTTATCTAATCTATTTATATTCGACAGAAATGTATCATCTGTATTTTGTGTACTGTGTATGTGTACGATGTGTTAGCTACACAAAATACTGTGTGTGTTTTTACTTGACCATCGTAAGACATTTAGGTTTGCAGACATCCCACACCAACTCATTTCAGGGAGTGGCATCATTCAGACACACAGATCAAGTATCAGCGTATGAATGTCAACAATGATGACATGACTTCATGCTGCAGTGCAAGCTGGGTACCACTGGTACCAGCACAGCAGAACTCACAGCTTTCTCATTTCTCATTGTGTGTCCTCGTTTCCTTTCCTCACGTCTCAGCTCATCCTGTTTAGGATGTGAGGGAAGGATGCAAGGAGAGAAAATAAAGACAGAGGAACATCTTATTTGTACGTTGATCACTCAAGCTTCATCAGCTGCGCTCAAAGGATCTGGGGTCTCATTTATAAAACTGTGCGTACGTTCCTAAAAGTGTACGTGCGCCCGAAAGTCAAAAATGGCTTACGCAAAACAATATATGGATAACATAAAAAAATAAAATAAAATAAAAAGACTTATAAAACGGTTCGTACGCCAGAACCTGCGCAGGATTCACTTTATAAATCCCACTCAGCGGAAGAATGTGCGCACATGCGTCTCCTCCCCGAAATAAACCATATATGGAGCTTACAACGCCTATTTTTACTATGCATATCCTCATCTGCATACAATTTGCATATGATTATTCATCCACGTGATAACATGTTTAACGGTACAAGTCATTATGAAAATATGAAATACGGATGTGCCGTCACATTACATTAATACAAATAATTTAGTGGTCTATCCTTGCCTTGTTTTTGAGAGAAACATTTCAGAGAAAGTTTTTCTCAATCTTTTTCACTGGCCGAATAGTATTTTTTTATTGATTTATATTTTTAATGGAAACAGATACCTTATTGTGCATTATTTGCACTAAACTATTTTCTCAGACAATCTTATCATGATAAGCAATTATCTCTGTAGTTAAAACATTAAAACACAGCATGCCAGAGGAAAAGTGTTCAAAAGCATTGCATCCGCAACAAATATTTATATTTACTGAATATAATTTTTTTTGGTAACTTCTCAGTAATGATTTCATCAATTTAAGTTTTTACCTCCATTAATGAAAATGGCATATTTAATCTAAATGTTTATATAAGTAAATCAGTTTAAATCATTATTTTATTTATTTAAACTGTTATTGTGAACATGCACTGTATTTATGATTAGGACTCATAATGAAGATTTACAGTTTTACTTCATCTGCCGTTAGATAGGCCATGCGTCAGTTTCACTAACGGCCAAACGCGCTCGCTGGCGCGGACATTTAAGAAGGGGCGGATATTTGCTTCAAGTGATAGGCTTGGTGAGTGAAAATATATTTGTATTATCTTTCTGTATATGTATAATTTTCTTTAGATTTTCTGTCCAAAAGTGAACAAAAAAAGACATTTAACTCCAGCTCACCATCGGTGTCACCAAACTGCTCCATCTCCAAAACATTCGTACGCATGGGTCAGAGTTTGCGTGCAGGTGCGCACATTTTCCGGTCAAGTTTGTTTTTTATAAGTCACAACTCATGCGTCGGAAGTGACGTACTCTTTCAGGGCCTGTTTTTGTGCGTATGCAACGGTTTATAAATGAGGCCCTTGGCCTTTGTTGTTGAATTTTGGTTATTTGTGAGCCTGGATCACAAAACCAGTCACATGTCGCACAGGTATATTTGTGGCAATAGCCAAACTATAGCTTGTATGGGTCAAAATAATCGATTTTTCTTTTATGCCTGCCAAAAATCATTAGGATATTAAGTAAAGATCATGCTCCATGAAGATATTTTGTAAATTTCCTATAGGTAAATATATAAGAAATTTATTTTTGTGAGTGAATGCAGCACAATCGCGAACATAAATGGACAACTTTAAAGGAGATTTTCTCAATGTTTGATTTTTTGCACCCTCAGATTCCAGATTTTCAAATTTGGATCTCGGCCAAATATCGTTCTATCCTAACAAACCATAAATGGAAAACTTGACTATTCAGCTTTCAGATGATGTATAAATCTCAAAATTCAAAAAAATTACCCATGTGACTGGTTTTGTTGTCCAGGGTCACATTAAAGTAATTTATTATAATTAAAAAATAAAGCAAGATGCCATGTTGAAGTATGTGAGATGTGTGGTTTATTAAAACGGCAAAGGTAAATCATAAGTTAAAATTATTGTGACAGCTGTGCAGGGTAGGAGAATTTGTGTGCATCAGGTTTCTGAACAAGGAAGACTTCCACATAGGAAACACCCGTGTATCCTTCACTCACCTGAAGCTTCCTCACTCCTCGATCCTCACAGTCAAGTTAGAGAGTTGAGATGTCCTTAAAGAGCTTTCTTTGATCGGTTTCAGGCTGGAGGACGGAGGAGCGAGGAAACGAGGAAGCATCAATTAGAGTATTGATAAGCACCCATTTTTACTGATTGGTTTTATTTAGCTGTTGTAATGTTGTAACATTAGTTGCTTGTTTTGTGATGTTCAGAGTTGATCTGTTTATCTGAATATTTTGTGGATTATCACCATTGTTGAGATTCATACGCTGATTTGTGATGTTTGTGTGTGTCTAAATTATATTCTTGTGAAGTGAACTTTCTGTGCACAATTGCCCTCATTTATCAATCTTGCGTCGAAACGGGCATATATGTTGGCGTAAGATTATGCTTACACTCCTCTCACCGCCTGATTTATGAAGCTGTGCGTACCTTTGAAATTCAGGTGTACGCAATACCTGCCTCTTGATAAATGCCGCGGCTGAAAACGATCGTCATTAGATTAACACGCCCCTATATATTCACGTCTCCGCCTCCCCCACGCCCCTCATTTTACGCCATGGACACACGGAAGACGGCAAAGAGGAGAAACTTCTCCGGTGGAAATCCAGTTTAAATCGCTGGTTGGTTGAGCAAATTACCTATCATCACAATGCATTATTTTACAGCACGTGTTTTGAAACTATTAGCGTTGAATTTCGCATGACGTCACATGTAATGGGGTGTACAATAGTGCTGATGATGTGAATAATTGCATGACAATTTGTAATATTCTTCTTAATAATATTATGATTTTGATTATTAATGACGCTTATTGTTATTTAGAAGAAGAATGTCTTTGTTATTATTATTATTTATTATTATTTAAAAGAAGAAGAATGTCATTTTAATTATTTTGTCAGTCTGAATTATGTTTTGGTCATTGAAAGCCTTTCATTATTGAACCCAGTCCGTGCGCACCTGCCGGGCTTAACTCACAAAAATAAACACTGAAGTTTATAATTTCTATGTTGTTGTTTTTTTACAGTGGGTCATAATATATCATATCTTTAGTTTGTCCGTGCGTTTTGTGGTGTTAGGAATTGTTTTTCTGCGCATTTCAGAACTAACTCAAAACGTGCGTACATGTACACCACCTCCTGAGCTGGCGTAGGATTTAAGCGTGCCATACGCCAACGTCCATATTGATAAATCGCAAAGTCACCGTGGTTTTGGGTGTACGCTGGAAATTTGGTGTACGCACTTTTCATAAATGAGGGCCAATGTGTTTTTGAAATCCTTCAGATTGTTAATTCTGTTCCTGGAGATCTTGTTGTAAAGTTCATCTCCAACCATGATTAAAAAACAGCTGAAGCAGAAAATTCAGATCTTTAGGAGCTCTTGATAATTACAGACAGAAGTTTTTGATATGAACTCTGCAGAAGGTCGATCTCCAGGAACAGGGGCTGTACATCTGTTTTTTCTGCTGTTTGTTTGCATGTTACATTATGAATCTAGATATAAAAAACATTGTCACAGTACTTTCCTGTAGTATAATGTTGTTTAGCTCATAATGAACGGAAATTTCTTCTACAGGAGCTTCTGGTGTTGAGACAGTCAGAATGTCCGTGATGGAGGGAGACTCAGTCACTCTATACACTGGTGTTCAAACAAAACAACAAGACAGAATTAGATGGTATTATAATGACATTCGCATCGCTCAGATCAATAGAGATCTCAGTAAGATCTGCACTGTAAAAAATTTACCGTAAAATTTACAGTAACTTACTGGCAACAATTAGCCAGTAAGTTACTGTGAATACTTTTTACAGTAAAGGTACTGTATTTTCATTTACAGTATTTTCTGTATACACTGTGAAATCAAAAACAATTAAATACTGTGATTTTAGTTGTATTTACAGTAACTTACTGGCTAATTGTTGCCAGTAAATTACTGTGAATATGTTTTACAGTAAGGGTACTGTACTTCCATTTACAGTATTTTGTGTATTCACTGTAAAATAAAAAAAACCAATTAAACACTGTGATTTTAGTTGTATTTACAGTCTTGATTGTTTTACTGTAGAAGAAAAAAATTATTTAATACTGTGATTTCAATTGCATTTACAGTGCTGTTTATTTACTGTACAAAAAAACAGTTAATCACTTATGTATTGTATGCAATACAGTACTATTAACAATAGGTAAAAGTTAATCACTGTAAATTCAGTTTCTTACCGTACAATTTTAAATACTGTATCACTGTGATTTAATATTAGCCATCCTTAAAAGAATCACCCATATTCTAAAATATTGCAATCAACTGCAGACAATAAGAAAATTGTTAAAAGTTATTTATTTAAAACATTTGGTGAACAGGAATGACAAAACAGGTACAACATAAGTAAGGGATAATGGACATTGGACAACAGGCCATTAGACTATCCAAAGTTAACGCACGTTCTAGATTGTAATGTGGCCACGACGCGCAGCGGAGTGTGTTAACTTTGGATAGTCTAATGGCGTGATTGAAGTCCATTATCCTGCTTATTCTACTGTTTGCTACATTTTTTTAATTTACGACTGAAGCAAATTTTACAAAACGAGGCTAATTCATTACAAGTTTTGTAAAGTTACAAAGCAAACTGTTACTAGTTCATTCACTAGTTCCGCATGACTGGTTTCTATGATGGAACAATAATGCAAATTGATACAATACAGTCAAAAAATGGAACTACTTTGAAGCCGTGCAAATAACTGACGCTTATTACCACGTTCTAAAGAGAAATAAAAAACACTATGGCAATATTGAAATAAAATAAAACATTGAACAATACAAAATTTAATTCAACATTTGCATTAACATTTAAAACAGAAATGAAAAGAAACTTCTTAGAAATCTAACTTGACAAAGGTCTATGACCTCTTGCATGCCCTGACCTTGGAGACCTAGAATCCCAGTTGGAGCCCTGAAATTAAAGAAGAAAACACATTACCAGTTACATTGATTACAATTACTTTGTATTGCATCTCATGATGAGGGTCTAAGATGGTGATGTTGGAGTTGTGTCAAGGTACTTGACATGCTATTATTAGGCTGGAGAGAAACTGCACAGACGGACTTATTTTCTTCAATGGCACCATTTACTTTCAGTGTTTCCCTCAGATTAGAAAGCAATTTGTGGTGGGGGGGCAAATTGTATATTTAAGCTGTGAATATTTAAATTCAAAACATTTCAAACTGTTTAAAAATACAACCTATAATATTCAATTATAGGTTGTATTTGTTCAACCTATAAACATTTGTTCTGTACATCAGCATCGGGGGAATAACATTATAATCTCGTTCGCGGTAGAGAAAGATGCATGTAGGCTACACAGGGACCGTGAAGACACTGAATTAAACATAAAAGCAGCCCTCACAATAATCACAAATAAACTTACATTTCTATAAATCAGTTTTTATGAATGAATGAATGGCTTGCTCTAACTTTTGCTCTGGTCTTCGTCAACAACACGTGCTTGCAGTTACTGCAGTTACTGCAACATAACCATGTTGAATTTCAGCCCATAAAAATGCAAGCCATAAAAATACAATGCATTAAAATGCAAGCATGGTTAATGCAACGCATATTTTTTTAATACTTTTTTAATTCAAAAACCTTTGGCATGATTTTACTTCCATAAGTCCAGTGGTTTAACCAAATGTATGAAGCGATGCGGGTGCTTTGTTTTTGGGAAAAAAAAGAAAGATTTTTTTTTTTACCACATTATTTATGAAAATGACTGACCTGTAATCCAGTAGGAGGAGCACTACGACACATGCGTATTGACTCAAGACCGGAAGTTGTTCCGTGAATGTGCTTTAGATAATATAATTTTGTAAATATAGAGATACATTTTATTTTTCCGCAAAACAAAGCACTTGGATTGCTTCATAAGCAAACTACTGGAGTCACATGGATTACTTTAATGGTGTCATTACTACCTTTCTGGGGCTTGAATGTATTAGTTGCGTAGGCTACCAATGGAGGAACAGAAAGCTCTTGGAGTTCATTAAAAATATCTTCATTTGTGTTCCGAAGATGAACAAAGGTCTTACGGGTTTGGAACGGCATGAGGGTGCATAATTAATGACAGAATTTTTTTTTTTTTTTTTGCTGAACTATACTGTAAGAGCCGCGCTATATTGGTCCAATGAGGGTTTCCAATAACACGGGAAGGTTTCTTGCGCGTTCCGTCTTTCCAGCATCTCAAAGTAATTTGGGTTAAATGCAATACATTTCTCATATGTATTTACTCGTTATTTCATCTGACTCCATAAATGAAAGGTTTTGATAATATCTATGCATCACTAAAAGTGAGCGAACGTTTGATTATTACTTTTAGACTATTAAATGAACAAGGTCAAAATCAGTTTGAATAATCAAATGTAACAATTTATTAAATCAGGTATCAGGTCAATTGTATAATCAATTCAAAGATAATCAATATAAAACATGAATAAAAAGAAGAGATGCGAACCCAACCTGATGCAAATTACATGAGGCTGGAAGCTCGGTCACTCCCAGCCATCACGGGCCAGTCTAGATACAGAAAAGCCCCGATCCCTCTGCTGCATTCCATTAAATAGTCAAAACCTCTTTCATATGTTAACAATGGGAATTTACATTCAGAGTTGACACCTTTTGGAGGTAGGAGACCATTTGCCTAGAGACCAGTCTTCCTTTGTGTGCCAGTTTCTCTAAACTTCTCAAACCTGATTTCTTTTTGTTTAATTAAGTTGGAAATGAGACATTTGTACCACTCACTCTGAGACATTAAAAATGATACTAAACATAATAATCATTCATATTAAACCACATATATATTCTTGTGTGAGTCTTTAGGCATGAGAGGGAGTGAGACTGTATGGGGGAGGTCAGATGGTAATTTCCAGCAAGGTCCTTTGTCCAGACCAGTCTATCTCTCTAACCAGTTTCTCCAGCCTTACAGTCCCTCCTTGGCCCCGTGGGTCACATTCGGATGAACACTTACGGGGTCACAGTAAGGCGTTTGTTGTAATCCTTGAGATGTAACTCAAAAAGTGTCTTTGCAATGTTAGCATCTGTAGAAGCTCAGCGGGCTGTGTTCACCTGCAGAACACCTGGTCTCACCAGGTGTATGTAACTTGAGTTCAGCAGGTGGATGAATGCGTTCAGTTTTTTCTTCTTGTAATCCTGTGATGTAAGCAAAGTTCATAGAGTCAATCTGGATATTTGTGACTTGTTCAGTTCAGTGTCATTCCTCCATGGAGAAACTTCTGCTTCCCTGGCACCTTCTCCACGATGATGATCTGACCCTTCTTGACCAACCCTGTCACCTCCAGCGGTACGGTGGTCTGGGCAGACCTCAGTGGATGAAGGGGTTCTCCTTCGATCCACACTGCTTTGTGTGAGACACCTGAAAAGCATCTTAAATGTCCGCTTCACAATTGAGCACTTATGAACTTAAACTCTTTAAGGAAATGCATAAGAATGCAACAAAACAAAAGCATGTCATGTTCAATATAAAATATCATGTTCATGTCAGCAAGTGTGAATGGTACATCTGGTCTCAATTGTTCCTCAAGGTCAGGTAGGGTGGTCCCATTTTAAATATCCAATTCTTCACTACCCCCGTGATGATATTAAATGGTAGTGGAATTTAAATATTCTTGGTCTGACTTACTCAAAGGAAATGCAGCAAGAGGTCTGTGTTATCTAAATAATCAAATCGATGGTACGCATCAACAAATCTTGTATTCACATTAATAATAATATCTAATCAAAAATCATGAAGAAATACATATATAATAATAATTGTTTGTTCAGTAATCTGTAATCTTCCAATGTATAATACAAGAATGGAGATAGTTCATTCCTTGTAATAGTGTGTGTGTGTTTGTGTGTGTTTAGTCATTCAACAGTTTGGTGTTTGTGTGTGTGTCCTTGGGTGTGTGTATGTGTGTGTGTGGTTTTGTGTGTGTGTGTGTGTGTTTCTGTGTGTGTGTGTGTGTGTGTGTGTGGTTGGCTAAGTCACAGGACAGGGTTGAATTGTAATTTTTTGTAATTGATTGAAGCGTTCACACTTCAGATCTAGTTTGTTTTTTATAATGTATCCGTTATTAGAGGCATTGTTGAGAAATCATGGGCCCTATGATTTTCCAACCACACCAATAACAATCAGTTAAACATTTTGAATTTTAATAGCAGGTCTGCCTCTGCTTTTGAATTTGCATTATCAATTTGTGACTGTAGCCATTCAGTTGTCCATGTGTGTTGCAACTTGCATTAGTTGGCAGTTTGTTGTGAATAGCGTATGCTATTCTCTGTGTCTCTGTTAGACCATGATCATGGGATCACCTGCACCCTGTGTGTGTGAAGCTATTGGGATCTGTTAGTGTGAAGATGACACATCTTCGTCTGATGTGCAGTGTTCAGCCTGGATAGACTATCTACCCCAGGTGATGATGCTGTGAGGGTATAGTGATGGAGGGGTGTGTCTAGGAGATGGGTGTAATCTAATCTATAACAATTGTGTTGCAAATTTAGTTCCAGTTCTAAACTGGGAGGCCATATTTATTCAGTGATGTATTATTGTGAGTGTGAATGGCCTCTTGAAGTGTCTTTTCACCCATCTCCCGAGGTTATGTTCTAACAATTCCGCTGTCCTGCTTTGGTGCAGGCGGAGTCCGGCCCGTCCTGGCTTCCATCCTCCGAGGAATTTTAGTGTTAAAACCTGAGACAGAAACAAATGCAGAGAGAACCACAGTTAATTCAGATATTTTCAACGGTTTAAAAAAATGTAATTCCTGTTTTCACATGAAACCGAGTTTCATTGACCAGGTCTGAATTGTTGCTGTTATTTCAGCGCAGTGTGTGACACCTAAGGCTGCTCTTGGAGTTCAGTCTTCACAGTCTGCTTGTGTCATGAGCATTAGAGATCCCAGTTCTGCTGGGGAAATCTTCTGGATTCATCTGAGTTTTTATCACTCATATTGTCATTTTAAGTTGCTCTCATTACAATCAGATCTGTGGGCAGGAATTTGTTCACCTGGATCGATGTTGCCTATTTATGGTGTCATTCACACATTTGGTTAGTGCAGATATTTTTTTACCTGCAAGAAACTGTGGTATCTGTCTGCTGTTTAGCATTTCACACCCTCCTCGTAAATGTACTTCTCTGATCAGATTAAATTTTATTTGGCTGTTACCTGTGCCACACTTCTAGTCGTGTTTGCAGTGGTAAAGGCAAAAATAAAGATATACCCCCCTCCGGTTTGGCACTGGGGAGCCCACAAATGAAATTCAATTTTAAGGATGATATTATATTTCGAGTTATAATACAATCGCTATATTTAAAAGAATTCAGATGTGAAACTATTAAGCCATTTGCTATTGAGCTGCTACCCGACTAGCAAATGACGCTAATAGCTGAAGACCTTGAGTAATCAAAGTTGTCAGCTCAGTGAGCGTTTTAGATGCTTTTGAGCTTTGGTTATCTGCAGAGTGCTGTTTTCTGTCAGAGTGTGGTTGTCTGCGTTTTTTGAAATAGGGTGGAGGTCTGCCTCTGTCCAGGGACCAACACTTTTCCTCTGTATGGCCTGTTTTGTGACAGGAATTACAGAATCTGCTCAGTTTGCCACAGTGTGGCTTCCTGGATTCTCCTGCAGACGGATGATTTTCATGACATTCTAACACAGCTACCTCACAATGCATTTGTTTTCGTGACTCAATTCGTGTTGCCCAGCTAACTATACCTTCAAATGTATTTTGAGCTGGAGAAGCACCATACGTGAGCGATTGCTGTACACGCGGACCTGCATTTGTAAGCAGTAAATCAAGGAGAGTTACATTGTTGTGGTTAACATTTTCAATTCCAGCATATTCCTCAAAAAGTTCAAACATATTTTCTGCATATGTCTCAAACGATTCTTCAGGATTCTGTTTCCGATTGAAAATCAGTTCCCATCCAACAGGACTACAACCACGCAGATCACGAAGGCATTGTTTGAGTCTATTAAAGATTTCACTCTCAGGCTCATTTTGACACATTGACTGCACAATGGTGCCTGTCATCAAAACCTGTGGTATCTTGTAGATCAAAACATCTGGAATTGAGCTGATTACAATTTGCCAAATATCTTTTGGTTCGAGTTGAAATGCATGTTTTAGACTTACAATGCGTCGCCACCAGGGTTCGAATGGCCCTTTCAAAGGGAATGGTCCGATCTCTGCTTTAAACAAGTTACATTCAGTTACCGTTAAAGGACGTCGGATGCTTGACTCTGTGCCGTTTGGGTGCTGTATCACCTTAAGGGCTGAGACAGGCACTCTTTTCAAAATTTGATCACGCGCTTCATCTGTCTGAAAAGATACACGATTGTTAGAGCAGGCTGCCTCATCTAAGAAGTGCACATTTTTTGTCCCATCGCTGTTGAGCGTTATGGGAGACTTGGACTTTTTAGCATTTAGTTTAGCCTTAAGATCTGCAATGGTGTCTTTGTGATTTTTACACTTTTTAGTCAGGGCTAACTGTTCAGATAGTAATCTATCTAGCTGTGTTTGAAGATCTTGAATCTTTGCCTCTGACATTTGTGCCTCCGCATTTTTAGAATGCATTTCTTCACATTTAACCTCCATAAGCGAAGATAGAAATTTGGTTGACTTATGTAGCTGTTTATAACTTATGAAGTTTAAAGCCTCAATTATCTCACCATGTTTTGATTTCTTCTGCTTACTACCCACTGTTTTCCACCAAGTGAAAATTTCATTGTCAATAGTGTCTATGTTAAGACCTTTTCTACTGAGTTTGCACAGTGTAGGCTCGACCTTTTCGGCCCATAGTTTAAACAGGACATGATCATCATTATCCATGTTCCAATTTATATTTTCTTAATTTCACAATGATGGAAAGGGTTTTTCGTTATAGAATTAATGAGATGCGCGTTCGCTGTTTCTCTTTTTAGATTTCAAATGCCTATTCTTTCATTTGTAGTCACTTTAAGGACTACGTGTAGGTAAAATTATAATTTTAACGTTTGAGGATTCTTTTTTAAAACTCTGATTATAGTTTATCCGCTTAGATTTAGGAGACTATATCACTTAGAGGTCCTGGTCTTTCACAGGTCTCTCGACACAAACTCGCCAGTCCTGGTCGTCAATCAGAGGTAAAAAGTTATACATCTAAGATTTGCCGTAATTCATACGTACACAATAAAAGATACTTTTTCATAACTTCATTGAATGCCCCCTCAGGAACTTAATCCAATCATTTACTTTAGTAGACACTTCTCTAAAGTAACATTAAACTAAGAACAGAGGTATGAGCGTACCCAAATTTAGATTGCTTTCGCTATTTCTAAACGGAAATTAACCCGCTCCTGCATTCAAGTATACTTGCAATGATGCCAGGTCTCAGCCCGTTGCTGATCTGGTCGCAGAATTGTGGAAATATACGAATCCAATAATCTATTTGGGAAAAACAATCTCAGAGTCATTTAGAGTGAATTCAAACGTAACAATGCATACATTTTTGTTCAAGATTCAGAGTTACTGAACCCTAATGCGCGACGTTCTCTGGAACTTTGAATATGAGAGTTTTGTTGTTTCAGGATTAATAAGATGTGTGTTCGCTGTTTCTGATTTTCAAATTCATTGCGAATCACATCATAGCATGGCATAGACACACGTGTTTAATTCAGTTCAACACAGGACACATGGCCTAGAGGATATCTACAGCCTTTACCTAAGTGTTTCAAGTACACTTACAGTAAAGCAATCCCGTGTTTAAAGAATAAACTTAAATTTAGCCTATGCACATTGTTGTACAAACGACTAAATTGTGTTCTATGAGCATAATGTGTTCATACAATTTCCAATTTGAAAATTAACAGAATTATTGCATGCTTTTTAATCTCATATGTGTTAAAGTTCAAGCTTTCAAATGTAGTTTGTCAAGATTAGTTTAGGTTTAGTATAGGATATTAATGCTTTCAATGTGACTTTGGGCCTACCGGTGAGCCGGCGACACAAAGAGTTAAGCGTTTGGAAGGTAGCATTTAGCTTAGCCTTAATGCAGCATGACTTAAGCATTTAGCATTATCCTTTAGCATTTAGCTTAGCCTAAAACTGATTTTTAGCCTGTAAATCATGTCATCCTATTTTTTCCAAACTTCTTTGCTTTTCATAAACAATTAATCGACCTGCCTTTTTTATTATAAAATCACGCGTTTTCCGATCGTTTACAAACTTAGATTTGTATTTCTGTTGTTTGCTCATACTCCCCATGTGTTGCTGGTTTGTCAAGCCAATACAACAATGGCAAAAAAACATGCGGCTGATTTTAAAGCTTTTAAGCTATATTTTTTCGGTTCTTCGTCGAGTTATTAATTATTTGGAAGATGTTATTCCAATTTTAGGTTTCGTTTCTTGTTGCTTAGGCAAACAAGGAGATCTTTCAAATCTATACAAATGTTTTTATTCTTCATCTGCGCTGCCGCTGCTAATCTAATCACGTCCTCACACGTGTTTCTAGAACAAAGAGCCTTCCGACCCGTAAACAATGCAAACATTTTCTTAAACACTTCTAAAAAGGGCAGAAAAAGTTGACTTACCACAGCGGCGGAAGAAAGAGAAGATGTTCAAACCTCTGTGTTGATTTTAGATTCTCAAAACTTTTCTGGAAAAGACTTTGCTCGCGAAATCCATCTGAGATCACGTCTCGGGGTCACCAATTTGTAAGAGCCGCGCTATATTGGTCCAATGAGGGTTTCCAATAACACGGGAAGGTTTCTTGCGCGTTCCGTCTTTCCAGCATCTCAAAGTAATTTGGGTTAAATGCAATACATTTCTCATATGTATTTACTCGTTATTTCATCTGACTCCATAAATGAAAGGTTTTGATAATATCTATGCATCACTAAAAGTGAGCGAACGTTTGATTATTACTTTTAGACTATTAAATGAACAAGGTCAAAATCAGTTTGAATAATCAAATGTAACAATTTATTAAATCAGGTATCAGGTCAATTGTATAATCAATTCAAAGATAATCAATATAAAACATGAATAAAAAGAAGAGATGCGAACCCAACCTGATGCAAATTACATGAGGCTGGAAGCTCGGTCACTCCCAGCCATCACGGGCCAGTCTAGATACAGAAAAGCCCCGATCCCTCTGCTGCATTCCATTAAATAGTCAAAACCTCTTTCATATGTTAACAATGGGAATTTACATTCAGAGTTGACACCTTTTGGAGGTAGGAGACCATTTGCCTAGAGACCAGTCTTCCTTTGTGTGCCAGTTTCTCTAAACTTCTCAAAACCTGATTTCTTTTTGTTTAATTAAGTTGGAAATGAGACATTTGTACCACTCACTCTGAGACATTAAAAATGATACTAAACATAATAATCATTCATATTAAACCACATATATATTCTTGTGTGAGTCTTTAGGCATGAGAGGGAGTGAGACTGTATGGGGGAGGTCAGATGGTAATTTCCAGCAAGGTCCTTTGTCCAGACCAGTCTATCTCTCTAACCAGTTTCTCCAGCCTTACAATACCTTTAAGGAATCCTGGAAACACCTTAAATCAACCACAGCATGCATTCGTCCATTTTCTGGAATAACTGAAATGCAGATAAGAAAAGAACAGTTTCACCAACAAAAAACTTTCTGCATTTTTACATTTTCTATAAAAAGAAAAGCAGTTTTAAATTATTCACTTAAAGCTTCATATAAAATACCCAGAAAAGTAAAATGTTAGCTGCAGCCATATTTTACAGTACAAATCCTCTCCATACTTTGCACTTCTATAATATAAGCTTGTTCCCACATTTGAGAAATTGTTTACACAAAAATATTGCTTTAACTTTAGCATAATTTAAGAATGGCCATTGTGAACAGGATTTATCATGCACTCTTGAATGTGCAAAGTAGAGCTAGGGCTACTGCATGGCTAAAGGCAAGATATTCACACACAAAATATTAAAAAGTCACATGGACAATATTAAATAAAGTTATAGTTCACCCAAAAATGAAATCTGTCATTAATTACTCACCCTCATCTTTGGAACACAAATTAAGATCTTTTTAATTAAATCTGAGAGCTTTCTGTCCCTCCATTGACAGTCTATGCAACTAAAACTTTGCTTTAAACAGTTCATAAAGAGATAGTAAGACCAATCCATATGAATCGAGCAGTTTAGTTAAAATTTTCTGAAGAGACACTATCGCTAGATGAACATATTTAATTTAGTATTTTCTTCACATTTAAAGATTGAGTAGCGAACATAAACAGATGGCAAACATTTTGGCTTAGGAATTCTTAGGAATAAAAATTAAACCTCATCAGAAAAAAGAATATCATGATTAAGAAACTCAAATAACTCATTGTACTGATACTTGCCTCACAGCTCTGAGCTGAGGATGCAGTCAGACCAGACAGTTTATCCCATCATCTTCATGATCTAAAAATTAAAGACACATTTGCTGAGTTTCAACAAAGTTCTCTGATAAAATGAATGACATGTATATGACTTAGTGCAGAATCAAGTAATCGCATTCATTTAAACACAGAGAACGAGTGATCAACTATTCTACTTTTCGGTGGGTGGGGTTACATCACGTTGTTCAACTACTGCATACAGGTCTAATCTAATGTAAAGTACACTTAGCATGGCACCTCTAGTTGAGCATTCATTTACAACAATTAGCCTACGTATTAAATGTATAACGTTACGTACGTTACGACACAGAAACTAAATTGCTTTAAATTAAGTTATATTTGCAGACGGCTAATATCACTGACTGGACTAGCCATTTGATAACGTTAAGCTATTTAACGTTACACTCGCTATTGTCATGGTGAGTAGCTGTAACGTTGTATAAATAAATAAAACATTTGGTTAAACATAAAAATAAAACCCACCTTTTAATTTCTCTTCGTCTTGTAATTCGAGTCCAACCTCTAAAGTCCTTCTGACGATAAAGAGGGCGAAGTCATGGTTGTGGTGCTCGTGCTCTGCTTCCCGCTCTCTCCATTCATTTGAAAATGCAGACGCAGTAACGGCTGCAGCGATTGGACAATCAGTTTCATGTTGCTCTGCCTAATAGCAAAGTTAACATTTAACAGTTATAGTGGATAATGGAGAACAAACGCCATATAATGTACACGCGATGACTTAATACTAGTCAATAATTGCATTAAAAAGTGTAAGTTATAAGTCAAATGGCTAAAACGCGTTTCGTGCAAAGCTAAATTTAATTCGCTAAATTAACGTTAAGTGGCTGAAACATTTATATATTCGACTTGTGAACTAAATATAAACATAAATTATCAGAACTCACCTCTAAAGTTGGTTTTCTTCAAGTTTGATATTTAAAATAAACCCTGGACCGTGCTGCAGTCGTGTAGACTGCTTCTCGCTGTCAGTTCGGAAATTATATAACGGCTGAAGTGATTTCGACCAATCAGCGTCTTGTTGCTATGCCAAAAACTCAACAAAGCAACCAATCAGGAATGAAACAGTTATTTGTACCCCCACAGCGAATGAAAGAGCGCCTGACATTGACGCAACTGACGCAAATCATGAAGATGAGAGACACAGATCTCTCTGTTTTAGCTCTTCAGATTCGTTCAGATCTCATTCAAAAAATGTGATAATTAAAAAGTACTTCTCCAAATATGCGCACCATTGTATTTGAACAAAAATAAACGAAAGACGTGAATGAATGCTCAAAATTACGAACGTTACAGGTGAAATTATAAGATATTATAAAAAAAGGAAAAATACAGTAGTTTACTGTACTATTTACAGTACTATAGTGGCTATATTGTGATTTTTTTTACAGTAATGCTTTGACTACTGTGATTTCAACTGTAATTCTTGGATTACTGTGATTTTTAAGGTTGTACTGTAAACTTTACAATATTCTACTGTAAAAATATTTTACAGTAATGTTACTGTGAAATCTAAAGTAAATAACTGTAGATTTCACAGCCATTTTTTACAGTGTGTACAGATTTTCAGTGTAATGAAGGTACTGAGAGATTCAGAGACAGACTGAAGCTGGATCATCAGACTGGATCTCTGACCATCACAAACACCACACACACAGACTTTGGACTTTATAAACTATGGATCAGCAGCGGCAGCAGCGACAGAGAAAAGATCTTCAGTGTTTCTGTTCATGGTGAGTCATTATGTTTCACAGCAAATCTTGTGCATTTAAATCACATCATTAATGTGTTCAGTGATATGTTTACAGTGAGATTCAGAAGTGTTTTTTCCACTCTTTACCAGTATATGAATTCACATGCAGTCTAAAGATAGTTGAATTAAAACACATTTACTGATAAAGTGAAATTTGTAGATTTAAATATACATTTTAATCATAATGCTTTACAACGTTTAGTTTTTCCATTGGTTGTTACTTTTGACAGTTGGTTTTGTTCTGGTACACATGATTGACAGTTTCTCATCATATCATCTCTGTTTATCTATTCAAATCATCTGCATCTATTACTTCATACTCAGTGTTATTAGTTCACCAGGAATCAAAAGTGTTGAGTATTAGATGTAAAATATGTTTACAAGTACAAAACGTGAATAAATGTTGCTTTTCAGACTGAAAGTCAAGAGAGCGTGTTTTATCTCTTTCATATAATCGGTTCTCATCATGTTGTGTGTCTGTCCCTCAAAACAAGATCCTTTCAGCAACTGTCAGTTTGTGTTTCAGGAGTTTCTGCTGCTGAACGAGAAGAAGTGAAGAGAAAGGAGGGAGAATCTGTCACTTTAGATCCTGGTGTAATAAAAAACACAAATGATGTGATGACGTGGTATTTTAATAACACTCTCATCGCTGAAATCACTGGAGATCAGAGTCAGTTCTGTACAGATGTTCAGTGTAAAGAGAGATTCAGAGACAGACTGAAGCTGGATCATCAGACTGGATCTCTGACCATCACACACACCAGAAACACAGACTCTGGAGAATATAAACTACAGATCATCAGCGGCAGCCGTCGTCATGGCCGCAGCATCATTAAAAGATTCAGTGTTTCTGTCACTGGTGAGTATCATTTAGTCATTGAGTACATTTTCCTTTGAGCAGTTTTAGAAAACACTTCACTATATTTAAATTGACCCAATAAATGTTTTCAGGGTGGCCTGTTTGAAAAAGTGAGCTTTGACTCAACTTTATAATTGAGATTGTGAATATCATCTTCAAAACAGACTTACAGTTTTGAAGTATATTGTTAATAACAAGAAAAGTGAATAATATCAGTCAGTTTTCCTGTGTATGATGTTACCTGTTTAACTCACAATGCTGATGCTGTTTTAACTGCTGTTGCTCAAAAACACACCAGATTTACAAGTTAAATCAATATCATGCAACTTTCTACTGTAAATAGAAAGATGTAATTATCAGTCAACCGTATTGGTAAAATCATTATAAATAATGACTGTGTGTCTTCATCTGTTCCAGATTCAGGTTTGTCTTCAGCTGCTGTAGCAGGAATAAGTGCTGCTGTTGTTCTGCTGTTTGTGACTGTAGTCACTGCTGTGATTTACTATCGTCTCAGGAAATCTACACAAGCAAGAAAAGATGGCAAGTTTAACGTACAGCTGATTATACAACATGTAAAAATGAGATTTATTGTGCAAAAATTATCTTTAGAAATATGTTAAAGTATGTATTTATTTTCTAATTAAACAGTTTGTGTTTTTCAAACAGAAATCAAGCCACCACGCAATTCTTATCAGGTGAGATACTGTAAACACTGAATCTATCTGCAAAACACTGAATTTAAAACAGACAGACTGACAACTGTGACAACTGTTAAAGTCGGCAAAATTGAAAATCATAATTTCAAACAAAATCAGGCCAAAACAAAGTTTGTTTGGAGATTGTTTCGGGAGTTTGAAACGGCTTGCTTTGAAATCCCACTGGTTTGTGGTGATTATGTTACAGGTGTGAGTGTTTCTCACTGCTGTTTCTTTTGTTATTGAGAGGAAAGTGTGCAGCAGATATTTACATATTCCTCTAAACTCCACTCTCAGCAGTGCAGGAGGCGTCTGAATGTTTGCATACAGTATATCACTGGTCACATACTGTATTTCAAACTTCTTTATACTCCTGAAGTGAAGAAGGAAAATGAACTTCATGACAATATCATCAGAGATACACCATTTCTAATCTGATGTATTCAGGAAAGTGCTGATCAAATGAAAAACAGGATTCTTTACATTCAGCAAACATTAGAGGGAAAAACACATTGGTAACACTTTACAATAAGGTTAACATTAGTTAACTATCTTAGTTAACATGAACTAAGAATGAACAATACTTTTCACAGCATTTATTAATATTAGTTCATATTAATTTCAACATTTACTAATATTAAAATCAAAGATTATATTTGTTAACATTAGGTCATGCACTGTGAACATGAACAAACAATGAACTGCTGGATTTTTATTAACTAACATTTACCAAGATTAACTCATATACCGGTAGTAACAAATGTATTGCTCATTGTTAGTTTATGTTAGTTAATACATTAGCTAATGTTAACTGAACCTTATTGTAAAGTGTAACCAACACATTCTGTGCTTATGCAACTGAATCAACTGAAACCTGTACATTTGTTTTAACAACTGTACATTTGTTTTCTTTCTTTCAGAAGATTTGTGACTCAGAACAAACGTCCCTTACAGTCAATTCAAGGAAGGTCGTCACTAATGACATGGGTGACACTGACGGGACGCCAAATTGTCTGATCAAGCCTTCGCAGACACGTGATGCTGACAGGACTCTCAGTGGTCAGAATAAGCCTTCACCGACGGGTGACACTGAAACGGATCCCAGTGGTCAGAAAAAGTCTACACCGACGGGTGACACTGAAAGGGATCCCAGTGGTCAGAAAAAGTCTTCACCAACGGGTGACACTGAAACTTATCCCAGTGGTCAGAAAAAGCCTTCACCGACGGGTGACACTGAAACTTATCCCAGTGGTCAGAATAAGTCTTCACCGACGGGTGACACTGAAACTTATCCCAGTGGTCAGAAAAAGCCTTCACCGACGGGTGACACTGAAACTTATCCCAGTGGTCAGAATAAGTCTTCACCGACGTGTGACACTGAAACTTATCCCAGTGGTCAGACAAAGCCTTCACCGACGGGTGACACTGAAACGGATCCCAGTGGTCAGACAAAGTCTTCACCGACGGGTGACACTGAAACGGATCGCAGTGGTCAGAAAAAGCCTTCACCGACGGGTGACCCTGAAACGGATCCCAGTGGTCAGACAAAGCCTTCACCGACGGGTGACACTGAAACGGATCCCAGTGGTCAGACAAAGCCTTCACCGACGGGTGACACTGAAACGGATCCCAGTGGTCAGACAAAGCCTTCACCGACGGGTGACACTGAAACGGATCCCAGTGGTCAGAAAAAGCCTTCACCGACGGGTAACACTGAAACGGATCCCAGTGGTCAGAAAAAGCCTTCACCGACGGGTGACACTGAAACTTATCCCAGTGGTCAGACAAAGCCTTCACCGACGGGTGACACTGAAACGGATCCCAGTGGTCAGAAAAAACCTTCACCGACGGGTAACACTGAAACGGATCCCAGTGGTCAGACAAAGTCTTCACCGACGGGTGACACTGAAACGGATCCCAGTGGTCAGACAAAGTCTTCACCGACGGGTGACACTGAAACGGATCGCAGTGGTCAGAAAAAGCCTTCACCGACGGGTGACCCTGAAACGGATCCCAGTGGTCAGACAAAGCCTTCACCGACGGGTGACACTGAAACGGATCCCAGTGGTCAGACAAAGCCTTCACCGACGGGTGACACTGAAACGGATCCCAGTGGTCAGACAAAGCCTTCACCGACGGGTGACACTGAAACGGATCCCAGTGGTCAGAAAAAGCCTTCACCGACGGGTAACACTGAAACGGATCCCAGTGGTCAGAAAAAGCCTTCACCGACGGGTGACACTGAAACTTATCCCAGTGGTCAGACAAAGCCTTCACCGACGGGTGACACTGAAACGGATCCCAGTGGTCAGAAAAAACCTTCACCGACGGTTGACACTGAAACGGATCCCAGTGGTCAGAAAAAGCTTTCACCGACGGGTGACACTGAAACGGATCCCAGTGGTCAGACAAAGCCTTCACCGACGGGTGACACTGAAACGGATCCCAGTGGTCAGAAAAAGCTTTCACCGACGGGTGACACTGAAACGGATCCCAGTGGTCAGACAAAGCCTTCACCGACGGGTGACACTGAAACGGATCCCAGTGGTCAGAAAAAGCCTTCACCGACGGGTGACACTGAAACGGATCCCAGTGGTCAGAATAAGTCTTCACCGACGCGTTACACTGAAACGGATCCCAGTGGTCAGACAAAGCCTTCACCGACGGGTGACACTGAAACGGATCCCAGTGGTCAGAAAAAACCTTCACCGACGGGTGACACTGAAACGGATCCCAGTGGTCAGAAAAAGCCTTCACCGACGCGTGACACTGAAACGGATCCCAGTGGTCAGAAAAAGCCTTCACCGACGGGTGACACTGAAACGGATCCCAGTGGTCAGAAAAAGCCTTCACCGACGGGTGACACTGAAACGGATCGCAGTGGTCAGAAAAAGCCTTCACCGACGGGTGACACTGAAACGGATCCCAGTGGTCAGAATAAGTCTTCACCGACGGGTGACACTGAAACGGATCCCAGTGGTCAGACAAAGCCTTCACCGACGGGTGACACTGAAACGGATCCCAGTGGTCAGACAAAGCCTTCACCGACGGGTGACACTGAAACGGATCCCAGTGGTCAGAAAAAGCCTTCACCGACGGGTGACACTGAAACGGATCCCAGTGGTCAGAAAAAGCCTTCACCGACGGGTGACACTGAAACGGATCCCAGTGGTCAGAAAAAGCCTTCATCGACGGGTGACACTGAAACGGATCCCAGTGGTCAGAATAAGTCTTCACTGATGGGTGACACTGAAACGGATCCCAGTGGTCAGAAAAAGCCTTCACCGACGGGTGACCCTGAAACGGATCCCAGTGGTCAGAATAAGTCTTCACCGACGGGTGACACTGAAACGGATCCCAGTGGTCAGAAAAAACCTTCACCGACGGGTGACACTGAAACGGATCCCAGTGGTCAGAAAAAGCCTTCACCGACGGGTGACACTGAAACGGATCCCAGTGGTCAGAAAAAGCCTTCACCGACGGGTGACACTGAAACGGATCCCAGTGGTCAGAAAAAACCTTCACCGACGGGTGACACTGAAACGGATCCCAGTGGTCAGAAAAAGCCTTCACCGACGCGTGACACTGAAATGGATCCCAGTGGTCAGAAAAAGCCTTCACCGACGGGTGACACTGAAACGGATCCCAGTGGTCAGAAAAAGCCTTCACCGACGGGTGACACTGAAACGGATCCCAGTGGTCAGAAAAAGCCTTCACCGACGGGTGACACTGAAACGGATCCCAGTGGTCAGAAAAAGCCTTCACCGACGGGTGACACTGAAACGGATCCCAGTGGTCAGAAAAAACCTTCACCGACGGGTGACACTGAAACGGATCCCAGTGGTCAGAAAAAGCCTTCACCGACGGGTGACACTGAAACGGATCCCAGTGGTCAGAAAAAGCCTTCACCGACGGGTGACACTGAAACGGATCCCAGTGGTCAGAAAAAACCTTCACCGACGGGTGACACTGAAACGGATCCCAGTGGTCAGAAAAAGCCTTCACCGACGCGTGACACTGAAATGGATCCCAGTGGTCAGAAAAAGCCTTCACCGACGGGTGACACTGAAACGGATCCCAGTGGTCAGAAAAAGCCTTCACCGGCGCTTGACACTGAAACGGATCCCAGTGGTCAGAAAAAGCCTTCACCGACGGGTGACACTGAAACGGATCCCAGTGGTCAGAAAAAGCCTTCACCGACGGGTGACACTGAAACGGATCCCAGTGGTCAGAAAAAGCCTTCACCGACGGGTGACACTGAAACGGATCCCAGTGGTCAGAAAAAGCCTTCACCGACGGGTGACACTGAAACGGATCCCAGTGGTCAGAAAAAGCCTTCACC
>JARPMJ010007337.1:0-43891 GCA_033366665.1 Phoxinus dragarum | reverse complement strand
GTAATTTTGTCGTTTTGTTTTCCACAAAAAATAAGGCTTAAGGCTTGTTTTCAGAGGATATTATTTTCTCAACACAACCAGCACTGAGATTTTTTTAAATAAAACAATGGATCTAGCAAGCTAATATTTTTCTCATATTTTTCTGTTTGTTTTTCAGAGTTCTTTGAGTCTCTCTATAACGTGGGCAAGATGATTGGATCCGGAGGATTTGGCAGGGTGTACAATGCAACACGCAAATTTGATGGCCAAAAGGTAAATCTTACTAACGAATTGTACTAACATTTTGCTCTTGCATGCATCAAAAAAATAATACTTTAATACAAGTGCAATGTCAGGTTCTTGATGTCAATGTTTTTTTTTTGCAGGTTGCCATCAAGCGAATTCGCAAGATTGACAACAATCGTTATCTTAATATTGTAAGTTGGCCAAAACCTGAATATGTATTTAGTTGTTTAAGTGCAGATTACTGTAGTCAATACACCCGTAGGAAGCATTAGGTGTAAATGTGATCAATATAAGCCTAGAGGCACCAAATAACTTTGAGCTGGAAAGGCTCTTTTGAACGTATCTAAAAAGATCAAAGAAAATTACTTTAAAAAATGATATGTTTTCTCCAGATTTTTACCCAGCTAACCTTCTGTCTACTACTTTTCTCTAGCCTGGACATCCCGAACCTCTCGTTACAGAAGTGGCGCTGCTGACGATGATGATGCGAGAACCCATAAGCCCCTTCGTCATACAAATGTACGAGTGGTTTGAACATCCTAGAGAATTCACTCTGGTTATGGAGTATCCTGAACCCTGCGAGAGCTTGCTGGACTGCATGACTGATCATCCTCGAATGTATGAACCAGGAGCACGGGTCATCATGCATCAGGCTGTGCTAGCAGTGCAACACTGCATCAAGCATGGTGTTTTCCATAATGACATTCATGCGGAGAATTTCCTGTTGAAGAAAGACTCGGTAGACCTCAAGCTGATAGACTTTGGCTGCGGTCAGCTATTTAGTAGTGATGGCTACGAGAGCAAAACATACATTGGTGAGCATTTTGGGAGTGTGGAAACCTGAATGTAGTGACTTACTAATTATTTGATGCTTTAAAAAAGCTCAACAATGTGCAAATGTCTTTCTTACAGGAATACAGGATCACTGCCCACCTGAAGTCTTGACAGAACCTCGATTCCACGCCGTCCCAGCAAATGTCTGGTCTCTGGGAGTGTTGCTGTACAAGATGGTGAACGCATGTCGTCCTTTTTGTAATAGAACGGAAATCACAGAAGCCAAGTTACATTTCATAACTCCAACTTATCCAAAGGTGAGTGAATAATATTGATAACATTGACAAACACACACATAAAGCAAAGGCTTTGTACAGAAACAGTTAAAGGTGAAGTATGTAAGATTTTTATATATAGCTCAGCGTATAGCGAGAGTTTGGGGCGTTGATACTGTAGCAGGCGGACCCATGGGAAAAGAAAGGCAGCTTTACAGAAGTGAAAGCCAAAATTCGCTCCATTTATACCTTCAAAGATTAAACAGGTCATGAACACGTCAAAGTGAACAGAGCATTGTGATGCTACGCGCTGCAAAGCATTCAATACCATACAGCATCATCATGCACCCGTTCAGAAAGGCACATTTTCATAAAGGCAAATGCACAGCTAAAAGTATTCCTAATATGTTGGACCTGAAACATGCTTTACAAGAACCAGTAAGAGCTGTTTGAGATGTTTAAGTCGGGGAAGACGCGATGCACGGAAGGGGCCTTTGCAAGGTTTTGTGAAAATGCTTTATTTTGTCATTTATTCCGCTCGCTGCCACTTGTGTTGCAGAAACTACATACTTCACTTTTACAGTATTAAAGATAAGGAACATTTTACAGTACATTAATCATTTTTTAAATGCTGTTTTCATAGATGCCAACTAACCAGCTCTCTCCTTATTAAAATGTGTACAGAGTGCAGGGATCTGATTAGCCAGTGTCTAGCCCGGGATCCAGCTAAACGCCCGACGTTAGAGCAGATGTTACAACATAGATGGATTACTAATGATCTACAGTAGATTGAAGAAGTTCAGGAGATTCACTCGATCAGTTTCAGGTGTGAGGAAGTGTAACAGATAGAGTAGGATTATTATCTTTTGTCTTCAATTCTGGATTATTTGGAGTGAGATTTTCAAATGTGTGTTCATTGTATAATGTTATTGTTATAGTCAAGACAAGTCACCTTCATTTATATCGCACTTTATACAATACAGGTTGTTTTATAGCGGCTTCATGGTAATAAACAGGAAAATAACAGAATCAGTGATGCAAACAGAATTCAGTTCTGTTGTAAAAAATCATTCATGAGTTGAGTTGTTTATATAATCTTTGTGTTGGATAGGAAATAACATACTTGCTGTCCTTGGTGGAAGGCTTGAGCTCGAGACTTGACTGAAGCCTGAAGTCCAACCCCAACCTGACAGGAACTCAGAGCCTGTCCACGTCTGAGCAAGAACATGAGTCACTGCAAGACTGGAAAGAAGTCATCAAGTCATCACAGGCACATCAGTCAAGGCTAGACAAGTCATCTTGATTTATAAGGGGGGGAATGAATGATATTCAAACCGAACTGAAAAACCGCGATACACCACCCACAGTACGTATCGCGATACTCTCATGCCGTCCCGTACGCGGGACACCCCCCGCCCCCCGCCCAGCCCATTGTTGAGTTTGACCTCACTTTACCTTATGTCACAAAACAACACTTTTCTTCCTTGACATTTGATTAATTAGTAATTAGGGGAATAACAGAACACGTTTTCGTCCTGCGAATTTTCGTGTGTCTTATGTGTGCAAGACGAACACAGCGTTGTAGCCTAACCACCAATAATCCCAATAAGCTCTGCGTTTTCGATAAGAAACAACGTGTCATTTTAAAAATGATGTCCATTTTATCACGAAATTCTAACAATAAATGCCGCTTTGACGCTCTTTAATGTGGCGTAGATCACTATATAGGCGCCTCAGTTTCTCATCCTAATAAACATGAATGAACATCTGAAGGTATGTTGAAAGATACAGTACGACTAACTGAAATGTAGTATATCTCGTGTAATCGCTCAATCAGTGTTTCAACGGCGGAAAGACAGTAAACGGCATATAAACAATATCTTACGTAGCATTACATTTACCTCAGGCAAGTCACTCAGTGTTCACAGCTTGTTGGCAGCTACAGAAACTAATTCTTTCGCTAAATATATGCACTATATTAGCCTACATATTCATTATATTTCACTTAACCTGTTAGTCATATCTTGATTATTTAATGTATGTTTAAAATATCTGTCATGAAAATGATTATATTTCAACAATGAAATGGAGTAAAGACATATAATTCAATTTAGTAAACGCAAAAAACTGCCTTATGTGCAGTTTACATACAATTTGTTATTTGATTGTTGATTATTATGTCTAAAAATAAATAGCAACTGAATTTAATAGTTTAATAATCTGGGCTCTGTTGTAACCATTAATATTAAAGTAATGTGCAAGTAAAGACTCCCTAAATAGTTTACAGCATTAGTAGAGGTACTTTTTTAAAGAAACTTATAATTACTGTATAACTGAATTCATTTAAAGACAGAGACACAATTTGTTTAGTAAACCACTGTTTAATATATAATTTATATGAAAACTTATGGTGAATATATCTAGGCTACAGTAGATCATATCCAGGAATAAACTTTTTTCCACTGTAGTGCACATTATATTTTAGTGAATTTCTCTGACACCATACATGTCACAGTTTTAAGTCTGGATGTCCTGTAAAGAGCACATTCAGAGATAACAAATGTTTGGATGTTTTACCATGACAACAACAACAACTCCCTGGACTTTAAAAATGACTGACATTAATTTAGTGATCAAATTTAGCGCTCTTATGGAAATATGATAAAATGTTGTAATCATCATTTAAATCTGACTAAACTTCAAACTGTTTGTCATAAATCAATATCTCAGGAAAATGTTGTGGGGTTTCTAATCGAAATATGACCTTATGTTACAAAACAGGGCATTGATTTCATACATGTCCACTGTATAGGACACCACGACTTAAATCATGTTCATCCAACATCAGGCATTTTGGGAAACACAACAAGTGAATAGGGAAAGAAATTATATATCAATATTCCTATGAAATATTAGATATTATTATGAAAATGTTGCCAATTATTACTCCCATTATTACACTTCTGTTTTCATTTCATGTTCCCTGTAAGAACACATTAATATGCGAATTATATACAGTGATATATTGTATCAAACGGGGACTACCCATTAATGGCCATTTTACCCACATATTGCATAAAGTAAAATGATATATCAATTAATTCCGTTATATATATGGTAACATAGTTGAATTGTTTAAACAACTGAGTCCTGGAGGACAGCATAAGATATGAATAAAATATATTTTTTCAAAAATGTTTTTGTCTCTCCATTTGTTTATTATTTATGATCTGTTTGGCTGTGCATTTACTGAATGAGAACTGTGCCACTGTACGTCCGACAGTTTGCACTGTAATTATTTCCTTTTTATTCTAAACTGTTTTAATTATTTTTGATTCCTTTAAATTAATTCTATGTAAAGCACTTTGAATTACCTTTGTGTATGAAATATGCTATATGAATAAACTTGCCTTGCCAAAACAATGTAATGACATGGAAAATACTAAATAAAAAATGTTCTGTCTCTGGATGAAATATTACATTGTCCATCTGATCCAACTATGTGCATTATTCATTTTCAAAAACACAAAATTTAATTGTCTCTTAGGCTACCAATTTTTGAAAAATTTTTGTATGCTATTTTAATTGTAATATTATTTCACAATTCTACTGTTTTTACTGCATATTTGATCAAATAATACAAGTCTTGGTGAGCGAAGAGACTTCTTTCAGAAACATAAAAAAATCTTAATGTTTCCAAACTTTTGACTGGTACAGTATATGATTATATGTTTATAAACAGATGTTTTGTTTTAGAATTTAATATATGTAAGGGATAATGTACATCCAGCCGGTTGTTCTCTCAAAATAAACCCCCGACAGGGTGATCAGGACCCCAAAGTGCTCCAGCTGTATATTTTTGGAAATAAACATTAGAAAATCATAAATGGGCTTTTTCGTTTTGTCTTGTTTTGGGATACTTTATTAATTTGGATTTCTTCACCACTATGACCCGTTCGTGATACTAAAAGCTGATTGTCCTTGGTGGTTGTATGTGGTGTAGCGACAATGACCTTCTTGTCACTTAGAGGTGTTGTAGGATTATTTCTGACGCGTGAGATCCAAGCAAGTCCAGTCCAGTACTGCATTTATCCCTTTATTTGTCACAGTTCAGAAAACACATTATAATCCACAAGTTTGCATGTCCACATACGATCAGTGTCAAAAATTGTTTGCTTCCCTCATTAGTTTTTACAGTCTGTGGTTACACCTGATTTCACTTGCTCTCTACCTATCAATCAAACCAACACTCCACCCAGTGTCCAACAGTGGAACTACAACAAATTATAAATAGAGCATACTGGCTCTTACATGGCTTTTGGCTTGCTTAGTTGGGAACATTTAATTTAATATTCAAATATTTCAAATATAATATTTAAAAAACAAAAATTTTACAACAAAATTAATCATCACTGAACTTACTTAAGATGGACTATGACGCTATTTTCTTCAGGAAACAAACTTTGTTGCATCATTTTCCTAAAAAACGTACTCGGTTACTAACGTAACCTCGGTTCTCTCTAGGAGAGGGAACGAGTACTGCGTCGAAAGAACGCTACGGGAAAGATATTTCTTTGTCGAGATTGAAGCCTAAAAATTAATCCTTAATTTTGTAAATATGTAAAACGCTTTTCTGTAGCATACAACCCTAGGCGGAGCAATATCGCTCACCCATTGGCTGCTCCGCCAGAAAAGCACAGCCTATGCGAGGCCAGAGACGCTGACCAATGAGGGTGCTTCGCGCCCTTCTGCGTCATCTCCCGCCGAAACAGGCGTGGCCTAGGCCTATAAATACGAGCATAGCTGTCTAACACACTGATTTTCGTCACGAAAGCGACGCAGCGTGGGCACGCACGGCATGAGACGCAGTACTCGTTCCCTCTCCTAGAGAGAACCGAGGTTACGTTAGTAACCGAGTACGTTCTCTTACGTAGAGTTCTCTCGTACTGCGTCGAAAGAACGCTACGGGAACCCCATGTAACCCGCCGTGCGTGCTCTTGGACCGACACAGACACCTAAGGGCGCGCGCGCCCTGGCATACAAGTGCCTACCCCAAGAAGTATAGGGAGAGCGGCTAAAAATAGCATCATCCCTTTATAGTAGTGCCTCTAAGGGCATAATAACATATATATGAAATATTATATATATATGAGGGGTAATAGCATGCTCATGGGACACATTGTCAGTGAGTGATGCTTAAACATTGAAGTGACCTGGGCCGCAACGCGGGGCAGGAACACTAAACATAGTCTTCTAGACCGAGAGCAGTTTAGCCTGCAACGCAGGAACCTCTAGGTTATAGAACCGTATAAATGTAGACGGGGAGGCCCAGCCTGCCGCCATACAGATATCTTGTAACGAGATTCTGCTATACCAAGCCCACGAAGAGGCCATGCCTCTCGTAGAATGTGCTCTGATGCCCAGGGGGCATTCCAAACCTCTAGATGCGTAGGCTAGCGCAATGGCATCCACTACCCATCGAGATAGACTCTGTTTTGTCGCGGCTCGCCCTTTAGAGCGCCCACTGAACGAAACAAAGAGCTGCTCCGTCTGTCGAAAAACAGCGGAGCGGGACACATAAGCTCTTAATGCCCTGACCGGACAAAGGGAGCTATTTCCGTCCTCCGAGGCCGGCAGGGCCGACAGGGAGATGACCTGAGCCCTGAACGGTGTGTTGAGGGACTTAGGTACGTACCCATGCTTCGGTTTCAACACGACTACAGAGTCGTTTGGCCCGAACTCCATACAAGAAGCTCTAACTGAGAGCGCTTGCAAATCCCCCACACGCTTCACTGAAGCGAGAGCCAAAAGAAACACGTCTTGAAAGACAGGTGTTTCATGTCAACTGAGTGAATAGGCTCGAAAGGGGCCCCTTTCATAGCGTTCAACACTGTAGAAAGGTCCCAAACGGGGACTGAAGGAGGCCTTGGAGGGTTTAACCTCCTGGCTCCTCTAAGGAAACGGACCACCAGGTCGTTTCTGCCCAGTGAATGGCCAAGCGTTGGATTAACGAACGCTGATATGGCAGCCACATAGACTTTGAGCGTGGATGGGGTTCTTCCCTTATCCAATAGTTCTTGGAGGAAGGAGAGAATCTCCGTTTCCCCGCACTGAAGTGGTGACAGACCTTGGTCTGAACACCAACCAGAGAACACCGACCATTTGGAAGCGTAGAGCCGTCTAGTGGACGGAGCCCTAGCCTGTTCGATCATGTCTAACACTCCCTTTGGGAGGTTAGCGGGTACCCGTTTATGGCCCATACGTGTAGGGACCAGAGCTCCGGGCGAGGATGCAAAATCGAGCCCTTGGCCTGCGAGAGGAGGTCTCTCCTCACTGGAATCGGCCACGGGGCAGTACTCTTCAGTCGCATCAAAACTGGGAACCAGGGTTGATTCGTCCAGTATGGAGCGACTAGTAGCACCGAGCATCCGCTTTCCTCGATACGCTCCAGCACTTGAGGCAGGAGTGAGACAGGAGGAAAGGCATAGAGCGGACGGCGGGGCCAGACACTGATCAGCGCGTTCGTGCTCTTCGAAAAGAATTCTGGGCAGTGAGCGTTTTCCTGGTTTGCAAACAGGTCTATTTCCGCTCTGCCGAACGTTTTCCACAGCAGACGCACTGTCTGCGTGTGTAGGGACCACTCTCCTGTAGGAATGTTGTTCCGTGAGAGTCTGTCTGGGCCTACATTCAAGTGGCCTGGCACATGCATTGCTCTCAGCGAGCGCAGGTTGTGCTGGGCCCATACCAGTATGCGTTCCGCTAACCTGAATAGGTTTCGGGATCTCACGCCACCCTGGCGGTTTATGTAGGCTACTACCGACATGTTGTCCGAACGGACCAGGACGTGGTGCCCTTTTATCCGGGGACAAAAACGCCTCAGCGCAAAGTCCACCGCCATCATTTCCAGGCAGTTTATGTGCGGTAGTTTGGCTCGTTCTGCCCACTGGCCAAAGAACGGTCTGCCGTCGAGCAGTGCTCCCCAGCCTGAGGTGGACGCGTCCGTGGACACCACCTTCAGGCTCGAGGAAGTCCCCAGGCTTACACCTGACCGGTACCAGTCTGACGCTCTCCATGGTGTCAGGGCTGAAATGCATTCCTGAGTGACCTTGAGGCGATAGCGACCGTGCAACCATGCTCGGCGCGGAACGCGCGCTTTCAACCAGAACTGCAGTGGGCGCATGCGCAGCAGGCCCAACTGCAGTACCGTTGAGGCTGAGGCCATGAGGCCTAGCATTTTCTGAAATCTCTTGAGCGGCACTATATGGCCGCTGCGGAAGGATTTCGCCATTTGCAGGGTGTTTTGCCTGCGCTGTGATGACAGCTGTGCTGTCATAGATAGCGAGTTCAGATCCAGTCCTAAAAAGGAGATCCTTTGACTGGGAAACAGTGAACTTTTCTCCCAATTGACTCTCGGACCTAAGCACTCGAGGTGATCGAGTATTAGTGTTTTGTGGTGAGCGAGTTCTGAAGGCGATTGAGCCAGAATCAGCCAATCGTCCAAATAGTTCAGAATTCGAACGCCTCGGAGTCTCAGGGGTGCCAGCGCCGCGTCCATGCACACTGTAAATGTACGAGGTGCTAGAGACAGGCCGAATGGCAGGACTGTGTACTGATATGCCCGGCCCTCGAAGGCGAATCTCAAAAATCGCCTGTGACGTGACGCAATTTGTATGTGAAAATACGCGTCTTTCAGATCTATCGCCATAAACCAGTCTCCTCGGCGAATCTGCGCGAGGATTTTTCTGGTCGTGAGCATTCTGAACTTTCGCTTTGTTAGCGCTTTGTTCAGACGCCTTAGATCTAAAATGGGTCTGAGACCCCCGTCTTTCTTCGGTACCAGGAAATATCTGCTGTACAGACCCCCTTCGCTCTGAGCTTGAGATAAAGGCTCTATGGCCCCTTTGCTCAATAGCTTCGCTATTTCGGCTCGAAGTAGATGTGCTACTTCTGTTTTTACCGTGGTTTCGACTTTCTCCGTGAAACGGGGAGGGCGTCGATGAAACTGTAGCGAATAGCCTCTTTTTATAGTCTCTAGCACCCATTCTGAGACCCCGGGAAGTCTTTCCCATGCATCTGCACGTGTGACTAGGGGTTGAATGTAATCTGGGCCCTGGTCGCGAAATGGCGGCGACACGAGAGCAACCGTGTGCTGTAACATGGACGCCGTGGCGTCTGAGGCGGGGGGCATGCTTAACACAGTGTGCATCCCGCGCGCGCCCGTAGGGCTCGCTATATTTGTGAATAAATGTGGGCGCGTGGTAGCGGGCACATTTATAACACCGGGAATACCGTGTTTGTGAACTGACTGACCGTTCGTTGGTTTCGGTTTTTACAGAAACCGCGGAACGTGCAGTGTGTAGTGGTTGTGGGCACTGGACAGTGGGCACGCTCACTACATGTAAAGCACAATCGACTTTATGTGTGCAGACCCTGTGTTGTACGGGGCTGTGCTTGCACGGGTTGAAAAACCGGGCTCTGGTCGCGAAATGGCGGCGACACGAGAGCAGTCAGCGTATTCGGGGGGCGCGCTTAATCGAGCGGGCAGCCCGCGCGCGCGCTCAGCTCTCTCAGCTGAGAGAGAGAGAGCGCGCGGTGCGAGCCCCGTACGGCTCGACATGTTTGAGAATAAATGTGGGTGCGTGAACGTGGGTACATTTATAGCACTGGGGAGTACTGTCTATTAGAACTGACTGACCGTGCATCGGTTTCTTCGTTTCATAGAAACCGTGTGACATGTAGCCTGTAGTGATTGTGGGCACTTGAAAGCGGGCACGCTCACTACATATAATGCACAATCGACATGATTCGATTTTATGTGTGCAAGCCCTGTATTGTGTGGGGCTGTGCTTATGTGTACGAATGGGCACTGGGTCGTGGGCATACAGTTACACACATTACATCATCGGCCGTGGCCGGGACACCGTGTAGCACAGAGAGTACTGTCTATCAGAACCGACTGACCGTGCATTCGTTTCGTTTTTACAGAAACCACGGGACATGCAGTGTGTAGTGATTGTGGGCACTGAAAAGCGGGCACGCTCACTAACTTACATGTGATGCACAACCGACATAAATCGATTTTATGTGTGCAAGCCCTGTATTGTGTAGGGCTGTGCTTGTGTGTACGAATGGGCACTGGGTCGTGGGCATTACGGATACACACATTACACCATCGGCCGTGGCCGGGACACCAGAAAATACATTTTCAGATTTACCTGGGGCGTCGTGAAAACGGCGTTTGTGTGCAGGCAAACGGGCATTGATGCCGATTTGGTGACTGCAGAATACACTGGCACGGTCGCGTATGTTGGGACTGTGCGAGCGAGACATTTTAGTGAAATCCGGCCGCGGCGGGATTTTAACACTGTAGCTTTCCTCGAAGCAGAAGTGCGCATCCTGGCTGAAAACGGGGTTTTCCGGGACTCCGCGATTTCTTCGTGAATTCAGGAAGAAAAAGGCGCGGGTCGTGAGGACGGTAACGTACGTTCCTCTGCAGAAAAACAGCCATCCAGCCGGTAAGCGCATCGATGCTGGTCTTTCTCCGTCGACGCTCACGAGCGGCGGGGGAGGGGAGATCCTCGGAGCTCGCCCATACCTCGCTACCCGAAGCGAGGAGAGAACAGCCGTCGTCCTCCACAGACGCGGCTTCACCTTCCTCGTCCATGATGGACGCGGCGGCACACAGCGGCCCTTGTCCGTCGGTCAGAGAGTCCAGCGAAGCGGGCGGAGAAGCTGGCGGCAGCAGCGGCGAGCACCTCGTGGTGGAGGGAGGTTCCGGGCTCCGCTAAGCATGACGCTTTTCACGGCGCGGCACTACAGCGGGCGGAAAGATGCAGCTTCAGTAAATGAACGCCCAGCGAGTCCGCAGAGTCACCGTAGGCATCAAATCACAGTGATGGCAGCCGCCATCGACGAGAGCTGAAGCTGCGTGATCCTCACAGGCAGGAAACACAAGCACGTGGTCCCCGACGCTGAGTGGGGCTCTACACGAGCCACAGGAGGTGCGAGACATCTTGAAAAAGACGCTCGGCTCTTTTAGTGGTGAAAAACTGTGTGACGCGACGGCGAACACACACACAAAACACACACACATAATGTAAAGGATATTCCACGCCGGAGAAGCGCAGCAGGGAACGGCGGCTGAAGGCGGCGAAGGCGGCGGCTTCAGAGAAAAGGCTCGTCCTGCTGAAGTGCTTGTTCCAAACGGCTGTGGCGGCTCGAATCCAATCCAACGATGCGTGCAGCTTCGTGAATTTTAGAAAATCAGTGTGTTAGACAGCTATGCTCGTATTTATAGGCCTAGGCCACGCCTGTTTCGGCGGGAGATGACGCAGAAGGGCGCGAAGCACCCTCATTGGTCAGCGTCTCTGGCCTCGCATAGGCTGTGCTTTTCTGGCGGAGCAGCCAATGGGTGAGCGATATTGCTCCGCCTAGGGTTGTATGCTACAGAAAAGCGTTTTACATATTTACAAAATTAAGGATTAATTTTTAGGCTTCAATCTCGACAAAGAAATATCTTTCCCGTAGCGTTCTTTCGACGCAGTACGAGAGAACTCTACGTAAGAGAACTGTCAGGTTTCTCCAGCAGAGCAAGAATTTGAGTTCTGCTGTCTCCTCCTCCAGTGCAGTTGGTGGCAGTAAAACGCCTAACGATGGTTTAGCGAATATAGAATTAAACAAAGAAGAGGAACTTGAGCGGCAGAATCAACGCGTGCTGTACTTTGTGTTATTAAAGTTTGTCCACCACTGAATTTTGAAGAACAGAAATGAGCGAAACTCCTGTAACTTCATCAGTGTCAAAGGTAATATTGAGCAGACATGCGTTCATCCTCCCATAGTTGCTGAGTTAATCACATTTGTTGAGGATAATTATACATTCATGATATACACTGATAATAAAAAATAAACTCATACATCCAGACTATTATTATGTTTTTCAGGGATGTTTTGTTTTTAAGTCAACCTCTAAAAAGAGAAAGAGACATGTCGGAGTTGGTGAGTAATGATATAATCATTATTACCACCTTTACAAAAACAAATCGATTCATCCCTGCCACCTTACAAATATATTGCCATTTCCAGCATTTTGTTTCGTTTTTTTTCCCATTTAGGTGGATATTTGGTGGATGGTAGTGACGATAACGGAAGCGATCGCTTTAGGATCTGTCAGAAATTATGGGAAACGGTTCAAATGAACACAGAGGTATATTTCCTCATCTGCGTTTGCAAACGCTTGAATTGTCTCAGTCATTAATTCATCTATTTTTGTTTCTTAATAAATATATATGTATTTTTTTTACAGGTAATACAAGATCAGTTGAATAAACATGTACTTGACAGTCTTGTCGAGTTTATTAAAAAGCATGACCTCGGCAACTCACCTGCTGTCTGGAGACAGAGAAGCAGTGAAATCCCCACAGCCGCTCTAATGCTGGGTATGGCCTTATTCTTATCCTTAAATTAAACTTTCTAAATCATTAAAATAGAGATTTGATCTAATATTTGAAGATTGTTTCAGAAAGTAAAGTACATGCATGAAAGCATCTATGTATTTGTTTTTATAAATTATTAATTTGTACAGTACTAATAATTAATATGTAATTGGTCATGTACAGCCTTCCCTTGTCTAATTGTTTCATTCTTTAATGAGATGTTGTTTGTATTCTGTTCTTGCTAACTAAAACTAACTTTAGTTGGAAAATAACATTGATCAAGAACCGGTATAAAGCCAAGACATTCTGTTACCTTAAATTATACGTTTATCTCTGTAAAGCAGCTTTGAAACAGTCTACATTGTTAAAAGCGCTATATAAATGAAGATGACTTGACTTGCATTTCTTTAAAGCTGAAGTTGGCAAGGTTTTTGATCATATTCACTGAAACCGACACTATGCTCCGACAGAACATAAATCAGCCGGTTTTAGAAAAAACCCCGCGCTTCTACCTCCACCTAGAACCTGTTATTTGTTTTGCAAAAATCCACCGCTCCCGGTTCTTCTGGTCCAATCAGCACGGGGCTGTGCAAGATCTAACTGTCAATTACAGTTCGTGCACACGCCACAGATCCTCCCTCGTGCAGTTCGCAGGCGTGTTGGATTGTACGAAGCGTAATGGCGGAGAGAAAAAATGCACACGCACTGACGAGCTTGCAAACTCGATGGGAGGGTGCTCGGTGGTAGGGGCATGAGAGTTGTAAACATAATTTTTTTTGGCTAAGTCCCCTCAATCTGCCAGACTTGCCGACTGCAGCTTTAATAAAAAAGGTGGTCAGACTGAAGTATTGTGCATGGCCGCATACACGTATAGAGTAAGCGTGTGTGCTCCCCTTATGCCTGTTACAAACTGTCCCAGACAAAATATGACCAATTGTGGCGATTTCTCTGTTCTTGTCTCCTAAACAGTGGTCCTACGGCGTACAGTGAGAGAGGTTCAAAGACAGTCTCTTGTGACCAAAGATAGCCGGTGACAGTGTCAGAACTTTAGCATGATCATCTCACAGTGTGTTTGCTGCTACGACCTTCGTCTACTGACTAGCCAATAAAAATGCAACATGAATTAGCGTACAGTATTGATCAACGTGACATGGCGCTAAGACTTAAAACTACTTACCTCAAGCTCCATTTGCAAAATTCCTATTCCAAGTTAGCGTCTTTTCCCTAGCCATGACCGTGTCCATATTCTCTTTCTTCTTTTTTTTTTTTCCAGCACACATAAAAACCACAACTGCCAAAGTTCATCTATTTGTTTACCACTAGCGCATGCTGATGATGAGTCTTTATTCTTCTATACGAACTTGCGTCATAGCCTACGACGTCTTTGTAGCCTACTGGCATTATTGTACAGTCTACATACACGTCGTATCCATGTTTATTACATGGCTTGGTTAAATTCTAATGTAGAATGCGGTTTATTATTTCTTGATAAGTATAACACACCGTTGCCATGAAAAACAGAGCGTTGCCATGTGTTCTTTAACGGAAGCAATACAATCGTTTTTAAATCAATAAACTCCTTTTTAAATCAATATTTTGTGTCAAACTATTGATTTATTTGGTAGGTAGCCATGTAATAAGCGGGATAATGTATAGCGAGGCGGCTGTGAGCCAAGTCAAGTCATCTTCATTTATATAGCGCTTTTAACAATGTAGATTGTTTCAAAGCTGCTTTACAGTGATAAACGTATAATTTAAGGTAACAGATTGTTTTGGCTTTATAGCGGTTCTTGAATAATGTTATTTTCCAGCTAAAGTTAGTCTTGATTGATTCACTTCCGTCGAAAGGATAATTTGTTATTAGACGACACCGTTCTCTCTACACAGACTGTGAACCTGTGAGAAACGCTGATGGCGCTCACGTGCGCATCAAGAATTAATTCTATAGTTATGTGCGTTTGAATATATGTGCGCATGTTTGTAATTCTCTACAAACCAAGCCTAAACAAACTACTTGTCCTGCCTATAAATTTGATACAGAATTTTATTTTATTTTATCACTACGGGGTAGATACGCAAATTTTCCACAATGCTTTATCTGTAGAGTGGTAAAGGGATCCTCCATAGGGAGAGGCTAGCTGACACTTCAGCGTTAGCGAATACAACCCCTTCAGGCTGATTCAAGACCAGTCCCGATCAGCCTGTCGGGGTTGTATTCGCTATAACAACCGCCTCGCTATACATTATCCCTTACTTAATAGATCCATGTCGTACAGTGTGATTTGTAATGATCTTATAAGATTGCCAAAATCGCACAGTTTGTAGCAGGCATTAATGTCGGCATGAAACGAAAGTTTCCATAGTCTTTTCTTCCCTGTTGTGATGTATATCTGAGTGAAACGGCTTCTCGAACAAGATTTTTGTGATGGTTGTGAAAAAGATGGTTTGCTGTTGTTATGTAATGTGAGTGACAGGTTGTCATTAGAGAAAATATGTCGCTGCAAGAGGGAGGGGGAAGATATTTTGATTAAAGATTACGAGGACACATGATTTAAAAAAAAAATGATGTGCACGGATAAAATCATTTATAATAAATACGGCAATATTCCTTGGAAAAAATATAATAATTTTGATTTCATGATGACTTTAATATCATGAAGTCCATCCAAATAATATGACAGCCTTTTTCTTTGTTTCATCTGACCAGATTAATGTTTGTAAACCGAGGTTTGTGTGTTTAGATCAGTGGTCTCCAATCCTGCTCCTGGAGAGCTAGGCTCTTTCTCAATTATAAGAATATAAAGAACGGACTTGCGATCTCGTGGTACTCAGGCCACCTTGAAAGAACAAACACTGAAGTTTTTTGCCCCATAGCCCCACTCCTAGTTCCACCTATTTTAGGGCTTAGTTAAACCTTTTATTGTCTTCTAGGGGTAAATGTGCCAGATCATGCCATGACATTTCGAAGTCTGTGTAATCTCCTTCAGGATTCTGTCACCCCCGTTTGTGGTGTCTGTCCATGCCAAAGAATGTGCAGGTATGTATAAAACTATACTATTAAATATAACTGAACAAGTACATATGCACTACCTTTTAATAAAAGCTGAGGTTTTCAAACATGCAAAGTGTTGATTACAGGATTCAATTGATCCTTCGCTAAGCCCCGCCCTCCTTAGTTACTGTTGCTACGCCTGACAAGCTTTCGCGCCTGGCGCTTCTATTACAGTGTGTATGCACTGGTGTCAGACATTCCCAAGGAGATAATTAGTATTTTTTGGCGAACAGGTGAAATATCTGAGAGAGCAAGACAAAAGGGACTGCACTATGCATTCGAGGGATATCCCAGACATGAAATGCAACCGATTAGAGAATAATTTCATCAAAATTTAAGCTAAAGCCTATAGGTCCCAGCGCAAGCAGCAGCCGCCTCATACGCTGACCATTCAAATGTGAAACACACAAATTGAGGAACAGCTATGTTCATGCACAGCAGGGTAAGTGAAATGTGAAAATAATCTAATAATTATAAATCAAACAGCTTATCCATAAATCGTGTTGAATAACACTAACACCGGGAGAGCCGCGATCGGATTGGGGTAAAGTTACTCAGGGGTAGGCCGTCGATTAACAAAATGCTGAAATATATTTTAAAGTATGTCAGTGAGGCTCCGTCTTGCATTTAATCGTCTTATTTTATGTTCAAATATATGCATTATGAACAAAAAATCGTCATTATTTCCAAGCAATAGGTGTTTTTGTTAATCTTGTCGACATTTAGTTGTGAATGGGGCGTCCCACACTGCTTGATCCACGCCAGAATTTCTCCCCTCTGCTTTTAGGTTTCGGGAAGGGAAGAAATTCCAACCCCCGTCCAAAACTTTTAGGATACCGGGTATCAGATTTGCACAATCCAAACTACACACAACGCTTCGGCATGTTTCCTTGCTCGAAAGCTTGCCAGACCTAGTTACGGTTGCTAAGCCACGATTGGCCAGTGCCGGTTTTCGGGGGTGGCTTAGCGAAGGGTCAATTAGGGTTTTTGCAGTTCAGCAATTCAGCAGTTTTTTTTTTCTCCACATCATCAAAATAATCAATGTATTCTGAAACACAGATTAGGGCTGTAACGATACAGCAAACCCATGATTCGGTTCGTATCTCGATTTCTGACCCACGATTCGATACAAACCGCGATTCTTGCGAGGAGGGAGGATTTTAAAAGCCAAATAAATAAATAGCTAAAGCTATAACTCTGTTTTCTTGTAACAAAATACTTTTGAAAAACAAACAGAACTATACTCCATTGTGGAGATGATTCGAGCATGTTAAAAATTCTTCTGAGGTAACCGAGGCTTACTGTCTGTGCTGTAAACCACAAATATTATATTGCCTATTCCGCATGACCCGCATCTCAAGCGCAGGAATAACACTTGCCACAAAGTGAACGCGCCTATATAGAGAAATGCACACTTCCTACGAATTAGCCTAAGCCGCCATTTCTTTATGTTTTGAATTAACGTTAAATCAAGTAAAAGTATTTCAAGCTTTCTAAGTTTAGATTCGTTTATGAGGTGAGCTCCAGTTCACGCGCGCGCCGGTGCCACACACTCACACACACACACACACACACACACACACACACACACACACACACAAGCAAACACCGCGCGCTTTGCTCACTTGCTCTGGTGTGTGTGTGCGTGTGGGGGAGAGGTGCGATTTTTAAATAATAATCAAATGATACCCAGCGATCTTCGAATATTATTTTTGCTTGAAATTCCCATATCTAATATGTAAAAGACCCCGTCACAGCCCTAGGATCTATTCTGGACGAGAAAGATAAGTCTGGGAAGGGGTGTGTCGATTGCGATCTGCCTTCTCACACCGCGACACAGGTTCGTGGATCTGAGTGTCGCGATTTCGGTTTAATATCGTAAATCGTTACAGCCCTAACACAGATGTTTTATCTCACTTTACACACAAAAAAGTCACTTTCTGTATAAGATCATCCTTGAGTTCTGGGGCCAAATGCAAAAAAAAAATATTGCTTAGATTTCATCCTGAAGAATGCTTAAACACAAAAGGCAGCATGCAGAATCAATTTCAGATTTATTAAAAGCCATGTACATCAGTAACTATGCACATATTGCTTCATATAAATCTCAGTTAGAGGAAAATTGTGCAGACAAGCTATATTATCCACCCGTCTACTCAAAGTAAGCATATATTGAGCTCACAATGATTTAATATGCATAGCCTCATCTGCAAAAGGCTTGATAACACCGGGTTTAACAATAATCCTGCAGTTTTATGTCATTTGTTTGACAGCTGTGAAGCTCTTGATTCAGAAGCTTCTAGAGCAGCTGATGGGAAAAGGAGTGTCTGTGGATGGAGAACAGGAGGATGAAACCGCTTTACTGCAAAGGACACAGTGTACTATTAGTGCTCTGTGTCAGTGGTACAAGACTGTTACCAAGGTAGGAGAAGACTAGAGAAGATCAACTATGCTTAACTACAATACAAATATGTTTACGGTATATTCTGAAAGAATAGATTAGATTTAGCAGCACTACTTGCTGAAAAGGCCTTGTGAAGTAAACCCCGATATGATGCTCTTTGTTTGGTTTCTTTTGTGGATTATTGTATGTGTATATTATCATCAAAATGATGAAGTACTGTATGTGATTATATCAGTAATATTAGAATGCTTGTCAGATTTGAAATTAGTAAACGAGTTTGGTCAATTCTAATAGAAGTTTGAAAGAGATTATGTCCTGTTATTTACTGAACTTTGTACTTGAAACATTCTGAATAATTGGTCTTTTGCAGAAATGCCCACAAGGTTCCCCGCAAAGGAAAGCAAACTTGAAAAATAATGACTTGCCTCGGAGTTTGCCTGTTGTTGTGATCTTCAAAGACTTTGAGGCATTCAACTCTCAAGTTTTACAGGATTTTATCCTTATCTGCAGGTGGGATTTGTCTAGTGAAATGTAGTAATAATGTGAAGTGTGATAGGATAATATTAAGCTTTTTTATTTGTATTCTTTTCACCCTCTGTATATGGACATGAAGGGTGCATCAGTAAATTACTTCAATTATAATCAGCAAACCCTTATCACTGTAGGCTTTACAATGTGGTTTCATCTTATTGATACACCTTTTCTGCTTTGAAAAGCCGCACAATACATTTTTTTTTTTTACATATTGACACCCCAGTCAGTGTATACATATGCACTCTGCCGTGTTGACTGTGTTGGTTGAAAATTTCCCATTGAGATTGGAGGACAAATATCTATGGCTACAGCAAAATTCAGCATTGCAATTCATTTAAACAGAACCTAAACCTAATACCTGGGATTAAAATATTAAGACAACTGTCTTTTGCCTGCCTTGAAAGCACTATTATTTGCAGGAAGTGTTAATATTGTACATTACATTGAAAAGCTGTTGTAAATGGTCGTGATCTGAGAAACCCTAATCTTGTTTGTTTTTTTCTTACTTACAGTCGATACACCCAGGAGCTTCCATTCATCTTTATTTTTGGCATTGCCACATCTCCCAGTGCTATCCAGCACAGGCTTCCCCACTCTGTGTCGTCTCTGCTCTGTATTGAGGTCTTTCAGTCTCTCTCGTGTACTCAGCATTTAGCCTCTGTTTTTGACAAGGTAAATAACCATTATGATTTGTAATGCAAGTTAACATTTTAGTACTTCAGTAATCTTCTCTTTTTGTTCTTCTGATTTCATTATTTGTTTGTCCTTCATAGCTGATTCTGAACTCCCAGTTTCCGTTCAAGCTCAGCAGTCGAGTGATTCAGGTGCTGGTTGGCATCTTCCTCTACCACGACTTCTCGGTTCAAAACTTTGTTAAGGGCTTACAGGTGAGCTGTCAAATATAGTGCCATGCTTGTTTCTTTCAAATGTCATTGTGACGTGTATGGTTTCTTATCATGTGTTGGAATGTACGTTATTAACAACAAATGTTGGTGACGGAAGTGTTACTTATTTGGCCTTTGTTGTATTCTGCTATTGAAACACACTACTTTCATTATTACAGGGCTGCACACCGCACGTCACACCAAATATATCTGTCGGATACTAGGTGATGGCGTAATAAGTACATTTGTGTTTTTAGTTAATAACTAACCAAGTCTTTGGTCCAATTCACACAAAAATTGGCATGCGTCATCCCAAGATCCTCATGATTTTATTAAAAAGTGGTTTGAAGATATGTCAATTAAATACTCTAGGGTGTCATCTATAAACGGGGCTAGAAACGTGCGTACGCCACTTCCCACACAAAGGTTGTGAGCTATTAAAGACAAACTTGATGGGAGAATGTGTGCTCCTGTGCTTAAACTCTTGAGCCATGCATACGCATATTTTAATGTTGAGAGACAGCAGTTTGGCTGTGTAAATCACATTATGAAATAAATGCTTTTCTCCAAAACATGCTGGCCACAATTTTTGGCTCCCTGTTATTAAATACTTTTTGCAACCTCCCTTTGCCAAGATCACAGCTCTGAGTTTTCTTCTATAATGCCTGGTGAGTTTGGAGAACAACTAAGAAGAGATCAGAGCTTCTGTATGGACCATTCCTCCATACAGAGTCTCTCCAGATCCTTCAGATTCACAAGTTCATGTTGGTGCTTCTTCTCTTCAGTTCAGCAGCCCACTTATTTTCTATAGCAGGGGTCAGGAACCTTTTTACCTAGAAGAGCCAAACAAACAAAAAAATTTAGAGAAATTTTTCAAAAGAGCCATAGCAAAGTTTACATGCGTGTATTAGAAATATTTGCGAATTTTTATGTAATAACAACAGCAGTAATATATGACTTGCACTGGTAGTAGTTCTGGTAGTTATATACAACATCAGTAGGTGACAATAACAGTGTTTTTTTTACTCAGTGACACCCAAGCTAAGGCTACTACACACAATACTACATAAAAAGCACTATATTTTATTCACTGACATAGTGCTGGTTTCTAGCACTCCTAATACACCACAAAAATTGAGAAACGGGCATCATAAACAAGTGATTAACAAGAAGTGCATTGCCCTCTACTTACATTAATGAGATTTCTGTTGCTGCATCATTTTGCTGAGTGCTTTGTTGTTGGGGTCGTAACTGGTGAGATTCAGCTTCATGCAGGCATTCAGGCTTTCATCCGTTAACCTTGAGCGCAGGTTGGTTTTGATGTTGTTCAGATGTGAGAAGGATGTGTATGTTGAGCCAAGCATTGTGAACACAGCAACACTGACGCGATGCATTGTGCTGAAAGTTGCTCGAAGTTCGTTCCAGGTTTTTAGGATGAGATTGTCTTCGTGTTGGAGTTTACTAATATCTGCCCACTTATGTTGCTTTGCCAGTTCTGCCCGCTGACGAGCGAGGCATTCCAGTTCGGAATTCAAAGTGAAAAATTTTGACATATCCGACACCTTCAGTTCAGCAGCTTCCAACTCAAAATATCCAATGGAGATGCCAGGGATGACACTCAAGTTTTGTGCGTCCACGGTGCACACATGTGGATGAGTTATCACTTTGAACAAATCGGCATGTCTGCGGAAGTCCGCAAAACGTGATTTAAATGACATCAGTACATCAGACGTGAAGGCTGCGAGCTGCCAGAGGTCGAAATGATGAGCGGGGTCCCTCGCTAACCAATCCTCTCTGTATACTCGCAATGTTTCGAAGTGCAGGTGACGGCCACTTTCAGTGTCCCTGATACACAGCTCCAGCTCTGTTTCAAATGCAAACACTGCCCTGATGCAGGGACAAGATTGTGTTTCCAATGCCTTGCATTTTCACATTGAAGTGGTTCATATGACGTGTAATATCCACCAGTTAGTGAAACTTCAGGAGCCACTCAATGTCAGTGAGCTCGGGATGAACATTTCCTTTAATTTCCAGAAATACCCTCACTTCATATAAACAGGCAGCAAAGCGGGCAAGCGCTTTTCCCCTGGATAACCAACGCACATTGCTGTGCAGTAGCAGCCCTGGATAATTACTCCCCACTTCATCCAACAGGGCCTTAAACTGGCGATCATTAAAAAACTCGGGCCACAATAAAGTTCACAATGCGAACGACCAATTACATCACTTCACGAAGTTACTCTCCACTCGACTGAGCACACAGTGCCTCTTGATGCACAATGCAATGGAAGTTTAATATGGGCCGCTTCTCTTGCTCACACATAAGGGCAACGAATCCTTTGTTTCCCAACATACTGGGTGCTCCATCAGTACACACAGATTTAAGCTTAGTCAGTGGTAGCTTTTTCTCTGCAGCAAAGTCCATCAGAGATTTTAGCACATCCTCGCCTCTTGTGGTATCTTTCATTGGCAAAACAGCGAGACTTCACGCACTGTATCACCCGTCACATACCGCCCGGTTATGCTTAGCTGTGCTATATTGCTCACATCGGTAGACTCATCCAAGGAAAGAGAAAAGTAACTTCCTGAACTGATGTCGTTGATCTGCATCTCCTCTATCTGGCGTGCCATCACGAGTCAAGTCAAGTCACCTTTATTTATATAGCGCTTTTTACAATACAGATTGTATCAAAGCAGCTTCACAGTGATAACATGAAAATAATACAAAAAACAATTTCATCATCGTCCACCTTTAAGGCAGATCTATAATATTGTTGAATATTAAATGTCCCCAACTAAGCAAGCCAGAAGGCAAGGCAACAGCGACAAGTAACCAAAACTCCATCAGGTGACAGAATGGAGAAAAAAACCTTGGGAGAACCCAGGCTCAGTCGGGGGCCAGTTCCCCTCTGGCCAACAAACGAACTGTGGAGGATTATGATTCAGGAGCATTACAGGTCAGAAGTTCAGAATGAATCAGAGTATTTGTCCAGTTCCTGTTTGTTGAAGTCGGAGTGGAGAGGAGGAGAGACCGGTTGACACTTCAGGTCAGCGGTGTCGTCGTGTCCTGGCGCTGGTCCTTCATCAGATCTGGATCCGGCCTGGGTCCGGTGGACAGCGGTAAACCTCGGGATAGACAGAGAGACTAATATTAGCGTAGACGCCATCCTTCTTATGATGTACCAAGTACATCAGGATTTACGGGAAGTGTTCCCGGTCCCGGCTGTTCTAAACTATGCAGCCTAACATTGAATTATAGAAGTCTATAATGTGCTGTGTATGCTAGGCCGAAGAGATGTGTTTTTAGTCTAGATTTGAACTGACAGAGTGTGTCTGCTTCCCGGACAATGTTAGGAAGACTGTTCCAAAGTTTTGGTGCTAAATAGGAAAAGGATCTACCGCCAGCAGTCGATTTTGATATTTTAGGTATTATAAACTGGCTGGAATTTTGAGATCGCAATAGACGTGAAGGACTATAATGCGTTAAGAGCTCGCTCAAGTACTGCGGAGCTAAACCATTTAGTGCTTTGTAAGTAATCCGCAATATTTAAAAATTTATACGATGTTTAATAGGCAGCCAATACAGTGTTGACAGAACGGGGCTAATATAGTCATACTTCCTGGTTCTGGTAAGAACTCGAGCTGCTGCGTTTTGGACCAGCTGTAGTTTGTTTATTAAGCGTGCAGGGCAACCACCCAGTAGAGCATTACAATAATCTAGCCTTGAGGTCATAAACGCATGAACTAATTGTTCTGCATTATTCATTGAGAGCACGAGTGCACGATCATGAACCGTTCTAGCAGACAAAGGCATGTCTTGATTTTTTTGGATAATTTTATCCTTGTTTGGGAGGTCGTTAAACAGACCAGAGCGCCAGCAAAGCTTGCAGAATTCAGATTCCCCCGCCTTTATTAGTCCATGCCAGCAGCTGCTGCTGTCCGGTTCCCATTCTCCGCTGAAGTTCAGCGCAACCTTTTTTCCTGCATTCCCCATCGGGATATTTTGGGGCGAATGCTGCATGGTGCGTCTCAAAATGTCTCTTAACATTTGACCTTTTGAGTGACGCAATACATTGCAAATGAGACACACTGCGGACCCCGACTTCTCCACAAATGCAAATTGATCAGTCCATTCTGGCTGGAATGAACGGTAATCATCGTTTTTTTTTTCTTTTCGACATCTTGCTCTCGTTTGATGATGATTTTTAATCTAGCTAGGTAGTTGTTAACTTGATCTGGACATGACGCAGGCCTAACCATGTCGTCCAATTAAAATTCAGCTCTCTGTAAGGTAGGCTAGCTACAGGCCAAAACGCCGCTGCCAATCATATTAAGCTGCGAGTCTCTTACCTAAATATTTTGAACATATTGTATTTAATTTTACACATTCATAATTATACATTAATCAAGTAGGCCTATGCAAATAGTTAAAAAAATATTTTATCATAGTGTTCGAGGGTGCATTTTCAGTCAACATTTGAAAATTGGAGAGCCATATAAAATCCTGAAAAGAGCCATATATGGCTCGCCAGCCATAGGTTCCCGACCCCTGTTCTATAGGGTTCAGGTCAGGGAACTGGGACGGTCATGGCAGAAGCTTCATTTTGTGCTTGGTGACAAATTTTTGTGTTGATTTTGATGTTAGTTTTGTACTGTTTTCCTGATGGAAGATCCAACCACGGCCCATTATAAGATTTCTAGCAGAGGCAGTCAGGTTTAGATTTTTTATCTGTTTGAGGTGTTTGCTAGAATCCATAATACCATGTATCTGAACAAGATGTCCAGGACCTCCAGCAAAAAAAATAGGCCCACAACATATAAGATCCAGCAGTATATTTAACCGTAGGCATTGGGTACTTTTTATCCCTGTTTGCACCAAACACATCTGGTGGGTTTGCTGCCGAAAAGCCCTTTTTTAGTTTCATCTGACCACTGAATCCGGTCCCTTTTAAAAGATCCAGGCGTGTCTGACAACTGAATATGCTGGAGTTTATTTTCGGAGGAGGATTTTTCTGTGGTGATGTAGGGGTTGTTTGATATATTTGTTTAGGCTTTCTGACCTCAAGACTCAAGTAATCTCTGCAATTCTCCATCTGTGATCCCCGGTGAGTAACAGCAGAACTCATTGTCTGAGAAAATATTTACACGCAGAAACTGATCAATAATGTACAATAAGGCCTATCCGTTTTCATTAGAAAAATATAAAGACATTAAAAAAAAATACTATTTGGCCAGTGGAAAGATTAAGAAAAACTTTCTCTAAAATGTATTTTATACTATTTGATTTATTTATTCAAAAACAAGGCAAGGATAGGCTACTAAATGATTTTAAGCAATGTAATGTGATGCACATCCGTATCTCATTTTCCTCATGTCTTGTACCGTTCAACATGTTATCACGTGGATGAATATGCATATGCAATTGATATGCAGATGAGGATATGCTTAGTAAAACTAGGCGTTATAAGCTCCATATATGTTTTTTTGAAGTAATTTTAATTTACTTCTAAAGTAAATTATGGCGTTTTAGAAGTAATTTTATTTTATATATATATATATATATATATATATATATATATATATATATATATATATATATATATATATATATATATATATATATATATATATACACACATATATATATATATATATATATATATATATATATATATACACATACATACATGCATACATACATACATACATACAAACAGGTGCTGGTCATATAATTAGAATATCATGAAAAAGTTGATTTAATTCAGTAATTCCATTCAAAAAGTGAAACTTGTATATGATATTTATTCATTACACACAAACTGATATATTTCAAATGTTTATTTCTTTTAATTTTGATGATTATAACTGACAACTAATGAAAGTCCCAAATTCAGTATCTCAGAAGACCAATTGAAAAAAGGATTTTTAGAAATGCTGGCCAACATGAAAAGTATGAGCATGTACAGCACTCAATACTTAGTTGCGGCTCCTTTTGCCTGAATTAAAAGTTGGTCAGCAGCAGGAAGCATGAAGTGCTCTAAAACTGCCTGGTAGACGGCTGCGTTGATCTTGTACCTCAGAAAACACAGTGGACCAACACCAGCAGATGACATGGCTCCCCAAACCATCACTGACTGTGGAAACTTTACACTGGTCTTCAAGCAACGTGGATTATGTGCCTCTGCTCTCTTCCTCCAGACTCTGGGAACTTGATTTCCAAATAAGATGCAAAATTTGCTCTAATCAGAGAAGAGGACTTTGGACCACTGTGCTTTATTAAAGGGGTCATGACATGGGTTTTTCTATTTTATTATTATGTTCCCTTAGGTGCAATTATAGTATTACTATAGTTTTTTTTACAAAAAAACTTTTAAAATGTAGTGATTTATGACCTTTTCCCACACTGTTTCTCATCTTCTGATTCAAACAGTCTGTTTTGGGGGTGTTTCCCCTTTAAGAGTTCAGTGTTAACGCCCACTGTTATGATTGGCTAACGTCAGTGCCTATGCATCAATTATTAACGCCCCCAGCCAGAACGTTTGCGGATTCGGCGCAACTGTTTAGTAGCGGGTGATGCATGCGAAGCGATGGCTCTTGCAATGATAAAACCTTATTATGTTTGAGCCGGAATCAGAGGAAAATGAACCATCACCACAACAACGAAGACTGGATCAGCCCGTGTCCACATGGAACGTGAAACTATTTTGAATTAATAAAAAATTTGTAACCCAAGACACTTGAAAACAGATTATTGTTGCATAATTATCCTATAGCTTAATTTGCTAACAGTTGAACATTATTTAACTAATTTCAATTAAATGATAGGGTGTACCACGGACAAAAGGGCATGCACAGGCCATCTTTGAAGATGTGGCAACATTTTAAATTTTCTATCACATGTAGGCCTACTAGAAAAGCGACATATTTTCAAGATTCTCTTATACAAATGTGTTTATATTAGCCATGATAAAAAGTAAGTTTGCGTCGTCGTTGTTGAGCCCCAGAATAGTCGGCACGGACTTATCTTTGAGCAGTGTTGGGTATAGTTACTTTGGAAAGTAGTTAATTGGGTTACAACGTTACCATTGTAAAGTCCCGTCTGAATTCGAACCAATGAGGGCAGTCGAATAGCGGGGAAGGTCTTTGCGCGTTACTGTCTTCCTTTTACGCAACAAAACAAGATTAAATGGAACACAATTCTCATATGTATTTTCTCGTTATTTCATCTGACTCCATAAAATGAAGGGGTTTTAATGATATCTGGGCACCATTAAAACATGAACGAATGTTTGATTACTCTTAGACTCTTGTTTATATTTTACCCCGTTTTGATTAGGAATCTATATCGCTTTGAGTTCCTTAACCAGGTCTCCGACACAAGTGATCAGTCCTGAAGATCAGGAGCAGAGGCAATGGCTAAATATCTAGGATTTTGCCGTAATCCCTACACGCAACAATCAAAGATATATTCAATAGCCCTCATGGGTGTCCTTCAGGAACTTAATTCAACTGTTTTACTTTAGTAGGTTTTGGCCACCATTAAAGACGCCAGTAGATTAATTTTACTTTTCTTTAATGACTTTGTATTGGCCAAGCCCGTGATGGTTCACGTGCACTTACTTACGGTAACATTAAATTAGAACAGAAGTCGTCGGAAGCGTCCAAGCTAGATTAATCAACCAACACCGTGCTGGTCCTAGACGGACATACTCATCCTCTCACCCAAGCAGCCTGCAAACTTTCCTGATATCAGTTATTAGCCGTCGCTAAACTCTGAAGCAGCCTTGTGGTAACAAACGAATCCGTTAATCTTATTTGGGAAAAAACAAGTCTCAGAGTCGTTCAGAATAAAATCAAACGTTTACGATTTATTGACCAGGTAATGAAATAATAGTTCAAAGTCCAATTCAAAAGGATAAAATCATCAGCTTAAGCATATAATAACAATATTTCAGAAATCATGGAATTTGTAGAGATTATTACCTGTCAACAAAATTACACACATCGCTTGTGTGGGCAGTCCACCTACAGACTCCCAGAATCTTCTGCTCCTTTTCCTTATAAACCCAGAAATCCACCAAATGGTGGTGTTTGTCATTATAATTAGATTTCAGACTCCTATTGAGGGGTTCGCCAATGTGAGATCAAAATTAGCAACCAAATGGCTTCTTGGTACTTGTAGCAGTGAATACTTATTTACATACAGGAGGTAGTTTGAATGGAAGATCAGGGGGATGCACACCTTCAGAGGATACATCACATTTTTCATATCTTAGAACTTCTTTTAGCTTTTCATTATGATTGGGAGAGTGAGACCATTTTACCAGGCGCACTGAGACACTTTAAATGAGACCAAACACATATAGTTAAATTTTTCATACACGCATAACATTGCATAGGTTTTCAGTGTATTTCAGGTGAGGAGGAGGGGGTTGAAGGGAGAGATGGTGTGTGTGGGTGTGTGAGTGGTGTGAGCTGTGTCCTGTTGCATATGCGAGATTCAGTTCAAGTGTAAATTCCCAAGAGAGCCTTTTGTTTCACCTAGGGGGCGCTCAGACGAACTGGCACCAGCCTTACACCATCAATTAAAAGTAATCAGTTACGTTACAGCGTTATCTATTCATAAAAGTAACGCGTTAGAGTACTCATGCGTTACCAAAATTTAAAAGCCGTTTGCAGCGCCTCACACATGCTGCAGCTTAATTTACAGACACGGCCCCCTTTAAATGCACCTAGAAGTCGTGACTCCTGGCAATGAATAACGTCAGTCATCCGACTAAATTAACACTGCAGGATAACATTAACAGGAAAGACAGTCATCAATAGGCTATTTCACATAGCGTTTTATTTATTTATTATCACAGAACATATTAATCAAAATTCACACCTTCCCAGCCCGGGTAGTAGAGATGCGCGGATGGGCTATTATTTCAATAAAAAAATCTATAATTATAATGCCGATATTATTTCAGTATAGAAATGCAGACATCCCAAGTCTACCGGAAGTTCCGGGAGTCTCCCGCATATTGATAGCGGCTCACTGATGCCCGCGAATTAGTTAAAATCTCCCGGAATCTAGAGCGAGCGCGCCCGCGAGACAGAGTCTGTGCTCCAAACCGCGTAGCGCGTGCACAGCAGAGGGAGAGAGAGCAAGAGACCGTGCGCGTGTGCGCCTTAATGAAGCGCATGTAATATGATTCATTCCCCTATTTTCTTTTTTTGGATAGTCAGATAACAATATTTAACAATATATACATATATTTTTCATTTGATTGGTTCAACCGCTCGCCACCTGCCCGAATTTAATTAAAATATAATTTTTTGTCACGTCATCCGCCCGATCCGCGCATCTCTACCGGGTAGCCCTAGGCTATATGAGCACCATACAAGATAACTCCTGATTTTTTCTTTAACTCTAATGCAGTTCGAGTTTTTCTTTAACCCTTTAGAACCGAATGTGTCGTCGCCGACACAGATCAGCAAGCTGTATTCATTGTACCGTAACTCTTCAACCTTTTACACTTTCAAAACCATTCGAAATGCGCAGAAACACTGTCTTGATCCTGGGGAAATGTTTTTATTCGGGATTTTTTTTTCCTTAAAATAACGGATTACTTTTTTTTAAAATAACGAAGTTACTGATTACTTAACGCACAAAACTAACGCGTTAAGTTACACATTTCACGAAAAAGGTAATTAGAGTACTCTAACGCGTTACTTTATAACGCGTTACCCACAACACTGTCTTTGAGCAACAGTTTTCTGGCAAAGCCAGCATCATATTAGGATTTTTTCTCAAAACAGTCATTCTTAAATGTATAGAACAAACGCTTAAACTAACACTGCCGTGACTGGGACGTCCGCAAAAAATAAAGTGCATCCATTTTTCCCTGACGTCTGGATCTTTCTGCAGCGTATTCAAAGATGTTGTTTGTCCACAGCCAGGAAAAGCACATCTGCGGCATCGTAATTTCCCTGTACACAGACCCACTCGCTGTCCGTGGACTGAACACTTGTGAGGCGCGCGGGGCGACAGCGATACGAAATGAGCGTAGTTGCCTTGCGCTAAAAGCATAGTTGTCTTGTGCTGGAGGCGGTCATATGCAAACACGGGTACGTCACTTCGCACCATGATGTCACTTCGCACCATGGATCCAGAACGAGCTGTATTTAGAGCTTGATTAAATAAATGATTCGTTTATAATGGGGAGGACGTCTTAAGCTATGAAACTTGCAGGACGTTTTAATGGTACAAAGACCTCTTATATACCAAAAGATCAAGGCAAATTTGGTTTCTCATGTCATGACCCCTTTAAATCCAGTCAACACATCTGTCTACCAGGACATTTCCAGAGCACTTCATGCTTCCTTCATTTTCCAGCAGGATTGTATAATTTCTGTGTGATTTCACAAAATTATAACAAATATCTCACTTTGCATGTAATGAGTCTATATAATATATAAATTCTTGAAATAAATCAACTTTTTGTTGATAAATCAACCAATTATATGACCACAGCACCTGTATATATAAATGTACACTTTTAGTAAGTATCCTACATACCGCTTTATAAATGAGACTCCTGGTGTCATCTAATTAACCTATATCTGCTGAACATACAGTAAAGGCCAAACCCAAACCGAGACCTGATACGTGTGCGGACAACAGGAAATTCTGAGGAAACATGGCAGATGAAAGATGTTGTCATAGTAGGTTTGTCACGATGCCTGTTTTGTCTTACAGTATCCCAGCTAAAGTATAAACTATTATTTATAACAATTATTAGTATTATTGTTATCAAATTAATATTAGGAACTACAACCCCCCTAACCGTATCGCCATACACTATTCTAAAACTCTCTAAAGTCAGGTGTCAAACCCATCACAGGAGGTGAGATAGCTGTTTCTATCACTTTGCTTTATGGCTGTGACAGTAGCTTTATATATATATATATATATATATATATATGTATAATTATTTTAAAAATGTAATGAAAGGAAGAAATATTTATTTTTTTATAATATATTTATTCACCTGCAAAAATTGGTCAGACGTGAGTGAAGATTTGGGGAAAGAAATGAGATTCCATGTCCAGTGGAATAACTCTTAACTTAGCGGCAATGTTTATGCACCTGGCCCCAGAAGATCACAAATCAATACAATGCTGACAAATGGCTTAAAATATATGGGCTCTTGTACTGTGAACATGCTTTGAGCTTCACTCGTGTCATAATATTCTTGTAAAACAGCATTCACATACAAAACGTGTTTTGGTGTACCACTGACGGTGGTACTTAAGTGTTAAGTTGACCGGTACAGCACTACTTTGTTTTTATATATCAAATGCGCAATTGTTTGTTGTTGGCTTTTGTACACCTACTGGTGTAACGATGTAATTGATTGACAGAATGGTTATTTGAAGATCCAAGTTACTTTCAAAAGGTGATATGCTCTATTTTGATCGCTTCCGTAGACATCTTTGTTTATATCCAAACTAAGAACTTTTTTTCTTTAAAAAGATAAAAGTGCTACTGTATTAATCATAATATTTGTAACTCGGAAATAAAGATATTTTAAGGTTGAAAAGACTCTTTGTGAAGCTACTTTATACCTACCGGTATACATGGTAACTGCTTTCTCTGGGTCAGCCACAGCGGAATCACAGATTTGAATGTTCTGGTGTGATTTTTGTCAAAGGTTTAAAAGACATAGACAAATCTTTTTCAAGTACGATTAATATCGCGTGGGTGTTTGAATCGAGATTGCAATGTTTTAACGATTAGTCGTGCAGCTCTTCAACAGCGTCTAAAACATTATTATTAATGTGAGGGGATTATTAATTATTAACTGGATGGGATTGGAGAATACTGCAATTAAATACTGCAATTACTCCTTTTGTCTTCCAGTTTTCTATGTTAGAGCACTTTAATGGACAGCCTCTCAGTGTGCTTTGCTGTCAGAAGAAAGAGGCTTTGCTTTTTGCCAAGACATTGAGCCAAAAAAATGTGGAAAGAATCCGTCATCTACCCTCATTCATGAGGTATACACAAATTTTCACTCCAGTAAATGGCTACCACAACAGTTCTGTAACCACACAACATATGTCTTTGTACTGTAGGTATGTGGAGACTCAAGAGCCCCAGGAGCAGGTGCAGCTCCTCACCAGTGATGAACATGTCAAGGTAACTACTTCTAAATATTAGTCCATGTAGTTGACTGAATTGTGTCTCCTCTTTATTTCTATTACATGCAGTGTAACAAGTTATGTGTAGTAGTTGTTTTGTGAGTCTGGTTGACAATTTCAACAGTCTGTTACAAGGCTCCAGGAGCGCTGTAGCCCCTGACTGAAAATTTTAGGAGCGCAAGCAGAAAATTTAGGGGCACACCTTATCAGCTTGCAATGCAATTATCAAATTCCCCCCCAAAATAACTGTAATACTGACAAATTCTTTAATAATAATAAATAGACTTAACGTACAGATATTGCAATGTGCAGTTTTAAGTTCCCAGGGCTCCAGACTAACTGTGCGTTCACACCGCGGCGGCGCGAGACCGTCAAAGTGCCGGAAGCCATTCATTTTCAATGAGAGCCGGCGGCGAGCTCGGCTGCGAGGGCGGCGCGGCGCGTCTTGGACGGCAAGAGCGGCGAGAGAAGAGTTGAAATCAAGTCAACTTTATGGTAATAAGCTATGACGCGGTTCGGCGGCAACCAGCGGCAACCAAATCGTAATGATAGAAGTCCTCCGCCTGCGAGGATACCAGAGAAACACAATCCTGTAAACTTTGGTTCTGACCACATTAGTTCCTAAGCAAAATGGAGGAAAAGTTAATTATTTCTGTTGCGGGTTTCCCGTTATTGTACGACGTGTCCCTGTTTACATACAGGGACATTAATAAAAAGAACGACGAATGGAAAAAGGTGTCTGAAATTGTTGGTGTTTTTGTTACTTTCACATTTAAAAGATTTTAATAGGTTAACTTGTACTCTACGTGTAGCCAGCATGCACAAAATAGGATACTGATTATATGTTCAGTTCTTATTTGCTTTGCGGCTCCTTTAAATAAAGTTTTTTAAAAAATCACGCATTCTAAAATCTATGTCAGAGCGCCAGAGAGTCCCCCGAATCCCGAATCGGATGTGAACGTACAGTAACATTTGAGGGCAGCAGCACCGGAGCCACTGAGGTCTACAGAGAGTATCTGGTAGCACTGAGGCTGACAAAGCACTAAGCTTAATGTAGGCTGTAGATGAAATTAACTTTAATTATTATCATTCATAATGTCTTAATATTAATTAAAAAGCAAAACGAGTGAAAAAAAATTATATTAGGGAGTGAAAATAGCCAATAAGCATCCTACTGTTTACAATGGTAATTTAATTTATTTTTTATTTTTAAATAAGTGTTTAAATAAGAGTTTTCCCACATCTTAAAATGTTTAGTTTTAGGACAATCTGTGAAGGATGAACAAAAAATGTGGTTGGACATCATATTAAAAATAATATTTATAATGTGATATTATAGTTTGAAGTGCTGAAAAAAGATGTGCAGTACTTGTAAGCGTTTTGACTATTTCTGTCACAATACCATAGTTATGGTTAGAGTGATTTGTGAACTGAAAGCCTTCTATAAGTGTTTTCTCCTGGTTTCCACGTCAGCGCTGTTTGATCTGATATCTATGGTTTATAAAAGAGAACTCTGCGCCGAATCGGAATGTTTCTCACTGGATCTCGCAGCGATGATGTTATTAATTCTGAGGCGAATTCAATGGATTTCTTCACTGGATCTCTATAGTCTGGATCTCCTAGTAACAGTGTCGCGTGATCAAGATCGGCCCGCGACTAGCAAGTTCGGGGCGCTGCGCTCATGGCTGCGTTGTCTATTTTTGGTCTGAACTAATAAACGGTCCGTGAAGCATAAATGAGTAGCGCATTTTCGTTCTGCTTTCATTTTGTTTGCATTCGCTGCTCTGCCGGCAGGAAAAATGGTCGCAGTCTGGAGCCCTGTATTAGATGATGCACCACAAACCTAAGAAATACAAAATACGTAACTCATGCTGCAACTCTCACCGTTTACTACTGAAGACTTGACAAATGACCAAAATGATCTGTTCTCATAAAATTTATAGGATTTATTGGTGGGCAGTATACCGGTTTAAAAGAAAAACTTGTGCGCAATGCTTAATTTATAAATTAATAATTGCGAGATAAAAAATGGCAATTAAAAGGCGTTGTGACCGACACTCACCATATTACAACTTCAGTTTTTCCTGGAACATACAATGACATCATTAAACGGTGATAGCACAACTATAAAAGCAACTACAAACCATGAATACGGCAACAACTCAACGTCCAGTCCTTTGGGTGAAGGAGGACAACCATTAGAAATCTGTTTATGAAGTTTGGTTAGAGCAGAACAAAACGCACATGCAGCATTAATGTCAGCAGCAGACCGAGATTTACAGGCAGACATTTTTTTAATTTCTGTAAATATTTACAGCATTCAGTTTTGGCAAATTGGCAGTTGTGGAATAAAATGTGTACAAGTTTGTAAAAATAACGGTAACTAATGCAAATAAGAATAAATGACTTACTAATCAGAAGTAATATCATCTACTGGATCAAGCTGCATTGTGTTGTTCTGAGGTAAATTCAAGGCTTATTTCTCACAGTAGGGATGTTCATTTAATTTTATTTCATTTAACTGACAACCGAAGAATGGATAAGTCTGTGACCCATTAAAGTTAACAATTTGTTTTCCAGGGGTTTTAGTTTTAAATGCATAAATAGAGCAGCATAAACAACATGACGATTCACATATTGTCACGTCACACACCTGCAGCGCTTCTGTGCACGGAGAAATACAATAAAATTGTATATATAAAAGATTAAATACGCGTAAATATATTTCACTTAAATAATTTATAGATTAACAAAACGGAAAAAAAAAACTGCAACAAGTAGCATATTTTTAAAGTTAAAATACAGTAAACCAAACATATAAAACCCCAACGTATTGTTACCCCAACACTACTGGCCTGAATTGTGAACTTTGTGCCTATGGATTCTTTGGGTCATGCTGTATCCATCGGTTTTGGTTAGACTAACAAAACGAAAGTAAAATAGTTGTATATATTTAGGTTTGTGACACGCTCCAAAAACCAGATTAAAAGGGGCATCTTGCTTTTTTTTGCTTTTTTTTGTATACAAGCAATAAACAAATCTTTTTTGTGTGATTTATGTCTTTTCAGGATACATGTCAAAAATTACTGAAAAACCTCCATAAATACCACAAAAATTACTATCCGATTCTTCAATGTCTGCACTCTTTGACATCATTACTGCCTAAGTTTCCTCTCGGAAAGCAACGTAAGTACACCTTTTGGCAGCACTTTTTTTTTAAAAAAAACATTGTCTTTAGTACACATTACATGTACTTAATAGTAATAACAGTAAATTATGCATAATTACATGCAACTAAACCCGGTAACACTTTATTGTAATGTGTCCTTGTTACATGTTACATGTATTTACTATAGTAATAACTATAAATTAGGCATAATTACATGAAGCCAACCCTCACCCAAACCTTATTCTTACCCTAACCCTATATAAGTACATGTACTTAATTATATTACTCAGTACTTGAATGTATGATTACACTGTGACAGGGACACGGTTACTCTTTATTTTAATGTCTTTGTTACACTGTAACTATACATGTAAGTACTGAGTAATATTAAGTAAGTTAATGTACTTACTATAGGGTTAGGATTAGAGTTTTGTTTTGTTTAGGGTTAGTTGCATGTAATTATACATAATTTATAACTATTACTTAACTAACTAGATGTACCATGTAACCGTGACACTGTAAAATAATGTTACCTGTAACCCCAAACCCAAACTTTATAGTAAGTACATGTTAATTAATATTACTCAGTATTTAAACCAAATTAAGTGATCAAGCAATCATTTACTTCCAAGACAAAATGGTCAAATTATCTTCTCTTTTTTCAGAACATGATGTAGATTGTATAGTATGAATATAATCAAGATGTGCTACATTTGTCATGATGCCTTTGTCATGTGGCCTTACCAGTCTCAGTCTCTATTCACAAAGTTTTAGCAGAAATTCGGACACTGTTAAATTTATATTGTAAAACCTGTCTAACAATTTATGGTTTGTTGATCCTGTTGAACAAGGATTTATTGGCTATCATGCAGTGAATCTAAAAAAGCATAGAAACGGGACACTGGTGTCCCATTAAACTTTAATAGGTACATTTTGCTAGAAAAAAAAACGTTTGATTTATATACTTTTTTCAGCTGAATTAAGAACTAAAGACAATGGCTAGTGTTTAATGTTCATCACATGTAACTGTTACTGTGCTTAGATACGAGAACTCCATGTTTCCTGCATTGAGAAGAATCTGTGGGAGACTGAGGAGTATGACTCAGCCATGCAACTTCTGAGGTAACCCAGTCTACTAACCTGTCAGAAATTACCTTTTGTCTTTTTAGTTCAATAATTTTTTTATTTTGGATGGAATTATAGTCTGATTCTACAAAAAGAGAGTCTGAGGGCCAGATGTACGTACATTTGCGAACGCGAGCGTTAATAGCGCCATGGCCAAGACCGCAGAAAGCGCTTGATGTGAAACCGCAGTGTGCGTGTCATGTACCAAATCTGCAGTTCATCAGGTAATCAGCGCCTGTCCCCGCCCACTATACCGTAAATTGCGCATATTTAAACGTGTAATTGAATGGGCCTCCTCCTCTCTTTCATCATGCTGTGAATGTTTGAAATGATCCTGATGCCAATGATTGTAATGTAGCGAGGAGTTTAACAACTGCTGGAATGGAGGCGCGCTTTCACCGGCTTTTTCTGTACATAACGCGGAATACATAATTAGGTGCAGTTAACGCTTCCACTCCCGTCTCTTTATGTGACACTCCCACTTTCCCCTTGACCATCCCTTGAATGCATATGAATGACACGAAAAAGCGCATTTTGCCATTTTCAGTTCCCGCGACAGGTAGGTCTGCGCTTCCATCTCGGTGCGTCCCGTTCGTACATGCCTCGCCATGGTTTTCTGCGCACTTTGCGAAACAAACACGCCTGAAGTGGGTGCAAAAGCGTCAGTACATCTGGCCCTGAATGTTGTTTTTTTTACCATGTGATCGTGGTTGGTGTCCACCTGAGTTGACGTCAAGCATGCTTGCTTAACACGCAGGAACCATGAGGTTCATTCTCGCATGTTACACCAGCACGTCTGAGCTTCCGCAAGAACCAATGAAACTTGTCTTTGCGTGAGTAAGGTTGAGCGCCACCATTGCTTTTTCAACGATGTATTGACTCATTGATGGGGAATATCCGATCTGTCTTCTTACATAACATAAAGGTTAATTTATGTACAGACAAAATGCATTGAATGATGGAGAATAAAACTTTGCGGTCAAGCTAAAAAAATAAAGTCCTACATTTTAAAACCTTATTTGAATATGGCAACGTGATCACTATTTCGACACTATTTCTATGATTAAATCACTGACAGAGACTCCTCTATGGAAGTAAAATAATGACAAATGTTTTTGAAATAAAAAAGTCTGAATTGCACAACTTGAAAAAAATATGCATTGCATTAACCATGCTTGCTTTTTAATGCATTGTATTTTTAGGCCTTGCATTTTTTTTATGAGCTGAAATTCAACATGGTTGTATATTTAAGCTGTGACTATTACAATTCAAAACATTTCAAACACATTTTCATTCATAAATATTCAATAATCCATTTTCACCTTTCATATTTCACTTCCAAAATATTCAAACTGTTAAAAAATACAACCTATAATATTCAACGGGCAATTTTCGGTCCACTTATTTCGCTTTAACAAATTCGCTTCCACAAATTCTGTGGTTCAAATTCGACAGTAAATTCAACAGTGACCTCCATGGAACTGCAGGAAAAGCAGTAGATTACCGAGCATAGAATCTCCATCTGCTGTTAATCAATCTCACCAGCAGGGGGTGCAAGCGCGTGTTCTTGACGAAGACCAGAGCAACAGTTAGAGCAAGCCATTCATTCATTCATTCATAAAAACTGATTTATAGAAATGTAAGTGTATTTGTGATTATTATGAGGGCTGTTTTTATGTTAATTCGGTGTCTTCACGGTCCCTGTGTAGTCTACATGCATCTTTCTCTATGTGAACAAGATTACAATGTTATTCCCCCGATGCTGATGTACAGAACAAATGTTACATTTGAGGTAGACATATATTTCTCTTGGTTGTTTTGCCTTAACTTTATATCGCGACGATGTGCTGCAGTACTGGGGTTTCCCTCATTAATTCAGGATTTCTGGACATATAAAACGCTTAACGTATCCTAATGGGATACTATCCAATTCCCTACTATTTCCATTTCCGATGCCTTACACGGAACCTGTCAATTAGTGTCAAAGGGTGGGATTATGCTATGGGGCGTGTTTGTGTTGGAAAGTGATGTCACTCACAGTCGACGGCATTTGTCGGGCCATGCGTTCATATTTAGACTTTATAAAATCATTATTTTAACATTTACAATCACATTTTTGTCAAAATTCATCTATTGGAGTATTACTATTGACAACTGTGTCACATTGAGAAATGGAAATCCTGAAAATGAAAGTAAAAAAATGCCATTTAGGCCATTTATTTCCATTCATTCACTTCAACTGTAAGATTGAGGCTGCAATACCACTGTTGTCCACTAAAGGGAGCAGCAGGATTATATTTGTAATCTTTTTATCCGCTTTCAGCATTGGCTAACAAACAAATGCTTAAAGCAAAATTTTTTTGTATTATTGATGGACGTGTAATGTGTGTAAGCATGCATAATGGAGTTAACATGGAAAAACTGGTTTGCTTTAGTGCAAAATACTGGTAAAAATCAAGACTTGTAAAATGAAAGAGCCAATAAGTGGTCTTCTACTGCCCTCTGCTGGACATTCTACTTATTAATAGTCTTTTCACATGTGCTTTTGCATTCATATATTTAGACACTAAAAAATCCCTTACATAACAATTACTATTATAACAGAATCATATTTTGTCAGAGTTTATCACTTCATTTGTTCTGATGCTTCACATAATTGCTAGAAACATGGTAATCATAGTAAATAAGGTACATCATGCTAGAATCATTCTAGAATGTGGTATATCAGGGTAAATCATCCTATAACATGGTAAATCAAGGTAAACTAAGATAAATCATGGTACACTATGGTAAATCATACTAGAATCATATTAAATCATACTAGAATGGGCTCACTTTCATTTTACAAGTCTTGATTTTTACCAGTATTTTGCATGTTAACTCCATTATGCATGCTTACACACATGTTACACGTCCATCATAATAAAACATATATTGCTTTAAGCATTTGTTGTTAGCCAATGCTGAAAGCGGATAAAAAGATTACAAATATAATCCTGCTGCTCCCTCTAGTGGTCAACAGTGGTATTGCAGCCTCAATCTTACAGTTGAAGTGAATGAATGGAAATAAAATGGCCTAAATGGCGGTTTTTTTTTACTTTCATTTTCAGGATTTCCATTTCTCAATGTGACACAGTTGTCAATAGTAATACTCCAATAGATGAATTTTGACAAAATGTGATTGTAAATGTTAAAATAATGATTTTATAAAGTCTAAATATGAACGCACAGCCCGACAAATGCCGTCGACTGTGAGTGACATCACTTTCCAACACAAACACGCCCCATAGCATAATCCCACCCTTGACACTAATGACAGGTTTCCGTGTAGGCATCGGAAATGGAAAAAGTAGGGAATTGCGATTCCATTTGAGTTTTTGCTGACTACATACGCGACGCTGAGAAAGTGGAAAAAGCAGACGTGGTAATTAAAATTGCTATTTAAATATGACAGGGTCAAAACTCGTCAGATATGGGAAACGCAGTTGCAAACGGACTTTGCTTTTCCATTTGAAATGTGGCTGTCAGTGTGCGTTCGCTTAAACGAAAATGCAAACGGTAATGCGCGATTTGCAATTGCGTTTGGATTATGTCACATTTTATGCGTCCACAAATTGAAAACGCAATTGCAAATTGTATTTGCAATTCCTTTTTGAATAATGTCTGGAATATCATTCCATAGACTGATACTTAAACATCTTTAGTTTTATTTTTGAATAACTAAACCTGGCTCTTGCCATGAACATAGTCATAGAAGCTGGAATGTAAACACCTGATGAGTATGTATGTTGTTGTTGTTGTTTATGTAGTTTTATGATTCAGTGGTTCCTGTAATTTATTGGAGGAATTGCTCCAGTTTCAGTGTCACTCTTGATTATTTCTCCCCAGGATCCTTGCAAAAGATGAGCTTGTTGCAGCTTTAGAGAAGTGTGCTGAGATTCTTAAATCTGCCAAAACCAAAAGAATGCAGAATGTTCTGCAACAAGTGGAAGATTTTATTGGCAGATTAGAAGCGCTGGAGGGTAAGTCAGTATGTGTGGTTTCCATCCAAGTTTCAAATGTATTTTATAGAAATAATCAGAATATCACAAACTAGTTGCTTTTCCATTCAGTGGGTTCAAGAGAACAAACTACCGGTAGTCGGGCTGGGTACCGAGTCTCGATACTTTTTAGGTACCGACCGAATTGCCTCGATACTATAGAGTATCGAAAAATGACATGTTGTTCGGTTCCAGATTTCGATACCTAAGGAGTTAACTCGTCACGTCAGTGCTCAAACAAATACATATGAAATGCACAACGACACACATAAAGTCGCTCACGCACATACACGCAAACTCTACACACGCGGCTCTGCGCGCACATACTCATATGAGACGCGTGCGCGCGACGCACAACTATCCACGCGCATACTTATGAGACGCGAGCACACACACAATAATACCTTAAAGATGTGGAAAAGTCGATCAAAAGTGTGGGTACATTTCTCCAGGCTCGATGCCAACAGCGCACGATGCAGTATTTGCGGTAAAATAATGGCTGCAAAGACCGGTACCATGACAAATATGATGAAGACCTTGACAGTTGCACGGAGTAAAACAAAAGAGCAGAAAGTTTCTCCGTCTTCGACTGGTAAATGAAGAGATACCTTTGTTGATCACTCTGACAGTGTTTATATTGCAATAAATAATAACCTACTGAATGTACACTGCCGTTCAAAATCTGTTGGTTAGTCAGAATCTTTTTTTCAGTAAAGATGCATTAAAGTTATCAAAGGTGACATTAAAACATGTGTAATGTTACAAAATATTTCGTTTTTAAATAAATGCTTTTCTTTTGAATTTTTTATTCATCAAAGAATCATGAATTTTTTTTTATCATAGTTTCCAAAATATTAAGCAGCAAACTGTTTTCATATTTCTGAAGGGTCATTGTGACACTGAAGTAATGATTTAGAAAATTCAGCTTTGACATCACAGGAATAAATAAAATTTTGAAATATATTCAAATAAGATTTCAAAATTGTAATACTATTTCACAATATTACTAAAGTTTTACTGTATTTTTTTATTAAAAAATTCAGCTTTGGTGAGCATGAGCTCTTTATAAAACATTTTGTGTTCCTTTGTGCACTGGCTAAGGAGCATGAGTCAAACTGAAAAAATAAAACCAAAGTTTTTCTGAGGTAATGTGTTATGTAATCTTGTTAAAATGTATTTCATAAAATAGGTATCGTTACGAAAAAAGTATCGTTAGGAACCGGTATCGAAATTGGCACTGGATCGAAAGATTTTGAACAATACCCAGCCCAAACCGGTAGTCACTTCTGGAGAAATTGGATGAGAATATGAATGCCTTATTTTTGGGAACAAACCTGAACTGTGTCAGTGAATATGATTCATTTTATTAATAATTTTAATGGCAATCTTCTTCAGATCAACATTTGGAATGCTATGCAAAAATATTGATCTGCTGATATTTTCTTCTGAGTTTACAAGTCAACATGGCTTGAAGTCACATCACATCAATCAATGTATTCTGTAAACATGTTTCTACGGTAGTTCATGCTCATTTTCTTATCTAATTAAACATGTATCCACCTCAAGTGAGCGTCCTCAAGTCCCATGTACGTTCACTGTGTGAGCTGTGTATTCTTAACACTAGTATACATGTGGCATCATCAGTAGACCATTTTATCCACACATTTTTCTTAATCTCTGGACGGCATAGGGAAGAGCTCAATTTGTATTTACATGAAGTTTCAGAACTCAATGAATGAATGAAGTGCCCATTCACATCAAGAACAACAGCTATAATGATAATGTTTTAATAATCGTTAACGTCCTTTGGTTTGGGCTGATGATTGAGTAGATGTAAATATTTCCAAAAATTATATCCTTATTGTCAGCATGTTACTTGACAATTTTCTTTTTTTTCCCCCTTTCTCAATTCCAAGGTTGGTGGGCATGGTCAGGTCTCTCACCGCTGGAGTGTTAACAACGATTTATAGGGATAGTTGACCCAAAAATAAGAGTAATCAAATAGTAGTCTTATTTTTATGATTCAGATAGAGCAATGTATTGTTTTATGTAACTGACTTTTATGTTACTAACTAAAAAGTCCTGAAATAAAAAGTTTGATGAATTACTTGTAAGACTAGACAAGGGGTCGGAACCTTTTCTCTTTTTTTTTTTTGTTGGTTGTTTTCACTGCAAAAACCGGGCATGCAAATAATAATGCACTTTTATTTCCGTGTCGAGATCTTTAAGATATATAATATTTATGTTATGCTGTATTTGATTATTTAGAGTGTGCGTGGCAATAAGCCAGCCTGAGTTGCTTATAATTTGCAATCATTTGCAAAGAATTGAGTGTATTAAAAATGTCATCACTAGATGCACTGTAAATACCCTTAGTGATACATTGCTTTGCCTGTCAGGTGTCACTTCAGAAGAGTCCACTGGGGATGGTGTCATCTTGGAGAAGAACAGAAGAACAGATCTCTTTCAGCTTCAAAAGGTAAAGGATGTGTTGTCTTATTTAGCTAAACTGGAATTAGTTTTTTTCTAGCACGTTTTACATGGATGTAATGAGTAATGTGTACATTTAGACAGGGACAACCATTATAGATTATAGAAAGCATGTTGTTATACACAAATTGCACTTCCAAACAGTGATATGCCTTTCTGTGTACAAAGGTGATGGTTTATTCATTCTCAGGTACTGTGGAATAAGACACAGATGTTGTAACAGGAGGCATTAATACAGCATGATCTTGCTTTGGTTCATCATTTTTAAGTAAAAAATAATAAAATTACTGTAAAAAAACAACACAAGAACAACTTTATTTATAAAGCACATTTAAAACACAATATAGATTGATCCAAAATTATGTACACTGTACAAAGTAGTATACACAATAAAAACCAATAATTGCATGTTTCCAAAAGCTAAAGAATAAAAAGACAATTTAAGAGTAGATTTAAAACCTCACAGACCTCACATCGAGGAGACCATTCCCCAAGCTTGTTTCGGGGACAGAGGCTGATCACTAGGGTTGGCTATCGTTTTAATTTTATCGATTCTGATTTAGATTCTGCTTATTGATTCCGATGTCTAAAATTTAGATATCAGGTAAAAGAAAACAAAACTTCTTATTGCAAAACATTAATTGTAGCTGAATATCATCAACAAAAATCAACAGGCTAAATAATCCCTGTGGTTTAAATATACCATAGAAAAACAACTAGCCTAACTAAACATTTCAAGCATTATTAAAGACAATAAACATAAAAAAATAAAAAAATAAAAAAATTAGCATCGCAACAAATAGATACAACTGAACAAAGATGTGATTGAAGTAAAGTGTTGTAAGATTTTCAGGTACAGAAACTGTAATCAAATGTAAAATAACACTCACTTTATAAAAAAGTTATTCAGTTGAGAATGAGTGAATTATCTCTTTGTCTTTTGTTGTTTGTTTAGTGTTTTATAGAGATGCCAGGCAGGAATATTAGGCGTGTGTGCAGCAGGGAAAAAAACAGTGCACGAGTCGTCTCGCGCTTGAATGTTTTAAAGTCATATTGAAATGCTCACAAAGGAATCGATAAAAGTAATCGAAAAAATTATAACCAATATCCTATTCCTGACCTCAAGTATTCGATTCCCAAAACTACCGATCATCCTTTAATTTGTAGCGACACTGTGACACAGTCATGAACAAGTGTTAGAAGATCTAAGTGCCCTAGCAGGACAGTATGGCACAAGAGTTCACTAATATTTCCTCTGTGCACGGCCGGACAATAATACAAACATAAGGATTTTAAAATCA